>CAUYRT010102685.1:0-36901 GCA_963574885.1 Lepilemur ruficaudatus | reverse complement strand
GCCCAACCACACGTGGCACAACCAATGCTTCAAAAGCTGAACGAATTGGGCTACAAAGTTTTGCCTCATCTGCCATCTTCACCTGACTGCTCGCCAACCAACAACTACTTCTTCAAGCATCTCGACAACTTTTTGCAGAGAAAATGCTTCCACAACCAGCAGGATGCAGAAAGTGCTTTCCAGGAGTTCATCAAATTCTGAAGCACGAATTTTTATGCTGCAGGAGTAAACAAACTTATTTCTCATTGGCAAAAATGTGTTGATTGTAATGGTTCCTATTTTGATTAATAAAGATGTGTTTGAGCCTAATTATAATGATTTAAAATTCATAGCCCATAGTCCATTACTTTTGCACCAGCTTAATAATTATCCTCAGATAATGAGCATTACCTATGTTCAACCATAGCACTGTGTCCAGAAAGCCCTGTTAGAATATAGTCACTCTGCATTTTAAGAACATTGTACTTTCCCCCTTTGAAATACTGTTTTCATTTTACCAGAGTACTGCCCCCATTGCACACCCTGAGATAGTGCTTCTTAATTACTGAATGAGTCTGGAGTAGGTCCTACTGAGGTATTAGGAACACTCTCGATACTGCTCAAGTGTATATTTAATACTTTATTCCTGGCTCACTACAGCTATGACCCATTTCACGTATTGTTGCTTCAAAAGAATCAAAATCCCATTGGTATGTTTGAATTCTGATCTTTGACTGTTGACAACTCAGAAGCGTTAGTGCTTAGTAGTCAAGTCACAAAAATCTTGAGATCAAACCTGATAATTTGCCAAGAGCTAAGATGGTTTAAATTTACCACCCCTGAAATATAGTGATCTTTTTTCCTCTGGCTTATAAAGATGTTGGAGATAGTCTGTTTTCATTATGATGACCATATTTAAAATAAACCAAACAACAGAAACCTTCACACTGGTATCATTATCTGTGGTAGAATTATCTGTCCATGCCAGAACTTTGGGGTCTCCTTGTCAATCCCTGGCTGCCTCTTCTTAATTCTATTGCTAGTGTAGGGACCAAGGCCCCTGGCCCCCAAAAGTTCAGTGAAAAATCACTGACATGATGCAGATTCATGGGAGAAAAAGACATATAAATTTTATTTAACATATCTACATGGGGGCTTTTAGAATGAAAATACAGGGGAAATTACCTGTTTTCTATGCTTAGGTTCAACAACGTATGGGCAGCCCTGTAGAAATATGATTGGACGGAAAGGGTATGATCTAAGGCCAACAGACTGAGTGGGGAAACCCGGCAAGGCCTGTCTGTCTAGATTCTTCCTGGCCTCTCTGAGCAGCATTCCTCCTTCTGGGTGTGGGGCAGGGCCCTCTCTGGAATGGGGGTCTGATGACCTACAGTCAGACAAGGTAGGTCAGTTTTTACACAGAATAATTTTAGGTTTTATGGCTGGCTTTTGGGGAAAAGGGGTTTTTATGACTTGCCTCAGGGAAGAAGCATTCTAGTTTCTACAGCTAGCCTCAGGGAAGAATGGGACTGAGAGATGGGAGCACAGGAGGATGTCAGAGAAAAATGTTTGCTTCTGAGGCCTTCATTTTGGGGTACAGTTTTCTGAGCCCTGTTGCTAGTTTGCCCCCTTTTCATTAATGAGATATCATTTTGCAACTATAACAAAGAAGTTAGTCAACTTAATGTGAATAAGAACTGTAGTATATTGGAACAAAAGAAGTCTTTTTTTGGACCGATCTTGAGTTTATTCCCGACACTAGTGTTTGCATTTCCCAAAGTGTATTCTGAGGAGCCCAGTTAGGGAAACATTCCAGGTCGGTATTTCTCAATGTGCAGATCATCTGCCTCTGGACTACTTGGAGTATCTGTTAAAATTCAGGCTCCAGGGCTGCTTCTGTGGGGCTTCATAACATGACTTTTTAATAGTTTCTCAGAGTGATTCATACATCCTTTGGGAAAGAGGGGTCTAATAAGTTTGTGAATTACTTTCTTGAAGATTTAGCAATCAAATTAGCAAATTAAAGGCTCTGAAAAGTCCTGTAGTAGAAAGAACTGTTTAATTTTTTAAACCAAGAATTTTCTCAAGTTGCTTGATTACAGAACTCTTTTTTTTTTTTTTTTTTTGAGACAGAGTCTCACTCTGTTGCCTGGGCTAGAATGCTGTGGCATCAGCCTAGCTCACAGCAACCTCAAACTCATGGGCTCAAGCAATCCTTCTGCCTCAGCCTCCCGAGTAGCTGGGACTACAGGCATGTGCCACCATGCACGACTAATTGTTTCTATATAATTTTAGTTGGCCAATTAATTTCTTTCTATTTTTTTTTTAGTAGTGACGGGGTCTCACTCTTGCTCAGGCTGGTCTTGAACTCCTGACCTTGAGCAATCCTCCTGCCTCGGCCTCCCAGAGTGCTAGGATTACAGGTGTGAGCCACCGTGCCCGGCCTGATTACAGAACTCTTTTTTGAGAGCACCGTCTGTTATATGATCAAATACTACTGGGAAAGTTTAATAGCATAATAATTGTAGATTGTTGCAATTGCTTGCTAGTTTGATATTAATGAATTAATGTAGTGTCTTGGCACGAGCATTAGATAGAGATTTGAGTGTGAATCCTGGATTTTGCAGTGTTGGCTCAGTTGCCTAGCAGTCATGTTCCCTTAACCCCAAGAGAAATGGGATGAAAGAGTGAGTTAATACTAACCTAGGACCATTTCTAGAAAAATAAACAAGCATTCCTGATACTGTCATCTGTCATGAAGAGCAGCATATTAATACTTCTGGCAATGTATTTTGCCCAACATTCTACCTCCTCACTCTGCAACCCTAGAGAAAAGACCCGTTCAGTTTACAATGGAATACATGCAGAGAGGAGCAAGGAGCTCTTCCAGAAATGCCAATCAAGTTGAAAAACGGGAAAGAAGTAAACACATTTGATTGGGAAGTTGGGTGGAAGTGAAATAATTCTTCACTCTGCAGCAGAAAGAGTGAAAGGCAACCCCAGTTTTGCTTCCCATACTTCCTCCTATTAGACACAAACAACACAGAACTGGGGAGTGGGAGTGGGGGTTGGAGGAAGAGTAAAGAAATGATAAATGAAGACGTGGAACTTTGGGGCCTTCAGCAGGTCCTTCTCTCTGGGCATGGGACTGCCTTTTATTTGGCTCTAGAACTACAGGGAACTAAGATGACTCCAGAGTAAAGGAAGTAGGGCACAGATTAGCTGGAGGGAGAGAGAGAAGGAGCCCTTCGGGTTGGTTTCTTTTTGGATTGCCTGGGCTGACTCACCAGCATAGAGAAGGACGCAAGGTCCTGGGCTCATCTGTTCCCTGACCACACCAGGCAGTGCACATCCCCACGCCTTTGCATGTGCTGCCTCCTCTGTTTCAAATGCCCTTGCCCTGTTCTCTCCCATTGTGTGCCCATGGAACTTTGCTGATGCTGCTAGTCCAATCCCATAATGCTATGTTAATAGTGCACAGTTAGATTGGGAGCTCTTTGAGGGCAGACAAATGATGTCTTAATTGTCTTGAATATCTTGTGCTAGGCTCAGCTCCCAGAATAAAACAGTTTTTCATTTAATGTTTGAGATCAGAAACCTCAACAGGATGCCCCTAAATCATCTTCAGAGTACTCAACTAGAGCTCAATGGGTGTAGAATTTTAGACCTGGTGACTATCTAGTAGACCTTCCTCATTTTACAAATAGGAAAGTGATAGTTCACACAAGAAACAAGTGGTGGCTTAGGACTCAAGCCTCCTAGCTCTCAGATCTGTGTTCTTTTGACTATCCCAAGGTGGTTTGTGTAATTAAAAAAAAAAATTCTCATACTGCCCAATGCTGCCATGACCCTTTATGAATTATAGTATAAAGCAGCATTTAATTTGGTATTTGCATCAGTGAAAAATGCAGCCATTGAGCTAGAATGTGATTTAAGGAGGACGTTCTGCCTCCAAATAGAATTTGTTCCATCTCTGCTTTCACTCCTTGAATTTTTGCATCCCATTGTGTGTCTTCCTAAGTCTTGGCTTAGCTTGGAGGCTATGGTTAAAAAATGCTGGGTGAGAAGCTATTCTCCAGGTACTTTCAACCTTATTGGAAAGAGAAGGTCTCATAAATCACATAAGAGATCTGGGGCCTGTGAGATTGCTTAGCTGCCAAGTGAATTCTGATTGATTGCTTTGGAAAATATGTATGTTTTCTAAGAGCTTATCTGAAATAAAATAAAGAATCCTGCTTTCTCAGACTCCTTCTCCTCCAAATTTCAATCATAGCCCAGTCATTTCGATATGGTGAAAGGGCAGTTAAATGAACAGTATAAGCATTGAGAAGTTTACTCAAAAACTTGGACAGCAGAGCACAAATGTTATTACAAATGGAGGAAGGTTTGGAACAACAAAGTGTCCCTGACTAAACATAAAATCAGAACCAGATTCATGCTACGCGATTTATGTTGACTTAAACTTATTCCTAATAATGACCAGCATATCAGAGTGGAGAAATTGTTGAGAAAACCATGAGATCAGATGCAGTCATCACTTCCATATCGGAAAGTAATGTGAATTACGGTTTCAGGGGAACTGAAATTGCATATGTCCACGAATAGTGAAATTAAATGGGAGGAAAACATTTGGATCTTAATCCTTTTAGGCTTCAGAATCTGTTGAAAATCTCTGAAAGCTGTGAACCTTCTCCCCATAAAAATTCGCGTACACATAAAAGCTTTCATGCTATTTCAAGAGACTTCACAGACCTATGATGCCCACAGGGGTGTGGACCCCACATTAAGTACCTCTTATTTAGCTATTCCCCCCCCCCCAAATTTATGGTTTCTTTTTGTGGTAGCTCTCCCTGGCTGGCATCTGGAACTTTCAACCCCCAACCCCTTTACACACATACACTATAGGGCCAGCTCATAGCAAAAAAAAAAAAAAAAAAAAAACAAAAAAGCTGAACATCTGCTGGGAGGCTGATTCAGTTTTATTCGGGGTGAACAGAAGTGGCCTTAATCCCCCACAGATTTCCTTCACTTTGTTGTGTAGTGGGATCATCTGGGGGAGAGTTTAAATTTTCTCAGCATTTATTTATACTTTCATTTATAGTATGTCTGAAAGGAAAGCACAAACTTTTAATTGGACTGACTCGGTAATTTGGTTCAGTGGTAGGCTGTGTTCCAAATTGTCTCCATACCCGTTTAGCAGATGGTTACGGTTCACATGGGTAGCAAGAGCAGCTTGATCTTGGAGATACACAGCTCAAGAGATTTTCTTGTCCTCAGTCATTACCGTTTCATCTGAATCCATCTCTAGTGAACTAAGGAGGACTTCTTTTTCGCATTTTTAGCCTAGCAAACACGATGATGCATTCCTGAACAGACATGGGAAAGGGAGGTGGATAATGACAGTCTACAGAGCTTTTTGTTTATCCAGAAATCTACCATCCTCAGGAGGTTGACATATAATCCCATACTTAATCTGTCATCCATACTTTATGTCATAATAATAATAATAATGATGATAATGATAATCATTTACACTTATATAGCCACTTTCATCTAGGGTATCTCAAAGCTTTACAAACACTAATTAATTCTCCTGGTCTCCCTGTGAACTAGGTAAGGCCCATTTTACAGGTGAGACAATTGAGCCATGGAAAGGACAAATGACTTTCTCAAGGCCATTGGGTAACTGGATGACAGAGCTCAGAAGCCTCAAGAACTCTGTACTTCCAGTTATCTAGAGCTGGATGCGTCTTAGGGGTGAGTGAGTGGGAGGGACCACACCGGAATGAGGTCTCCTGGGTCTTAGTTACCTAAACCCTAGCAGTGCATAGAAACTCAGGGCGAGTTTCCAAAGTCAACACTTTTCTATTCCTACCACAAACACGCACAGCCTGTGAGGGGTTGTTTTTGAGGTCTAAGCAGTAGAGGAGGAGCTGAAGTTGGCTGTCATATATCTTTGGACAGTAAGGAGAGGAAAGAACTTGGGCAGAGATGTGTCTTTTCAGTGGATACTGTGGAGAAGCATTCACATTCTCTGTGCTGAATCAGACTAATACTGACTTTTGACTTGTTTTATTCTGTTCCATATAGGAACTATTTGATATGTACCTAACAAGGATGAAATGATTAAAGAGGGTCCAATATGCAATTGGCAAGGGACCTAATGGAAATTAGCTTTTCATTCTTTCCAGACTTTTTAATTAAAGAATTCTTGAAATTCCCCCAAATGAGTGGTGTTGGGAAAATGATATTCAATGAGTGCTTCTCAAACATTAATACACATATTACGGGTCTGTTAAAATGCAGATTGTGGCTCAGTAATTCTGGAGTGGGGCCCATCTTCTAGGTGATGCCCATGCTAAGGTCCCTATAGCACACTCTGAATAGCACGACTCTGTTGCTACTGTTTATCATTCTGAGAAGCCCATTCCCACAACATATTGCTCTGGAGGAAGCTTTGGTCAAATGGAGTGAGGCTTGGGCTTAGAGGACCAAGGCCGGGGTTCAAAAAAGTGCTTTTGCTTCTTATTAGATAAGAGGTTTGGGTCACTAAAACTTTCTGAGCCTCAGTTTCCATATCTTTAAATGGAGATTATTAATTCTTCCCTCACAGGTTTGTTGTGTAGATGAATAATAAAATCACATAGTTGAAAGAATCTAGCACATGCTACAATTCCACAACTGTTTATCCATTCCACTGGGCTTCCTAACTCATCCTGTCTGGCTATCTTCCCTAACAAATACTTTATAGTTTTCCCTCTATATCTACCAAAATCACCAACTATATTGTACTATCTTTCCTTTTTCATATTATTTTACCTCTATAGTCTTTCTCTTCCACGTGTACAAGCCAGCATCAAATGTCAGTATTTTTCTCAAAATCCACATGCTTTTCTTAAGCTAAATTAATTTTTTTCTCTCTCTCCTTGTCTTTTTTACTTTTTTTCTCTCTCTCTCCCTCCCTTCCTTCCTTTCTTGACAGGGTCTCCCTATGTTGCCCAGGCTGGACTTGAACTCTTGGGCTCAAGCAATCCTCCCATGAAAATGAAACTGACAATTTTTATGAAACTTACAAACCTTCATGAAGATGAAACTTGCAGTCTTCAAATATGCTCACATTCTCACCTGTAGTTTATGTCTCAATTGCTAGGTCTGTCTTATTCAGGTCTGAAAGCACTGGTGTGGAATCCCGTCATCCTGGGATTACACACTGTCAAGAACTCTGCTGGCATGAAAGTAGTACTAACAGTAAAGCAACAGGAGGCATTTTTACAAGAAAGAGCAGTACCCAGATGGATTTTGATAAGATTGGTATGTACCCTAAGACGTCATAATTAGCCACATCAAAGAAGGAGTGGCTTTTTAAGCAAATGGATTTTATCTTGACATCTGCTGAAAAATGTACCGAACGCTCTTACTTTGTTGAAAAACATCTGCACTTTTGGAACCAAGTCTTCATAGCTTTGGACTGATGAACATGATTGAAGAAGTACTTTTATTAGTTACACGTTTGACCTCTCAGTCTTTATTTGGCACCTTGCTTCTCTTAAATCCTTCTAGCTTAGACACATCATCTACAATTTGCATAAATGAGAAAGTATTGGGTCATGGCTTAATTGGGAACAGAAAGAAGTTATCTGATAAAAGAAGAGCAGGAAGAATTTAATTTTCCTACTTCATGGTCAATTTTCATCCTACTGGCTGGAATTCTGGGGTGAGTAATTGTTAGGGACTTGAAGGTGGTAGGCAAAACTGCATTAGAATTTAGGTAGGACTCAACCTGGCTTCTGATTAGAATCCTCTGGAGAGGTTTTTGCAGAAAGCTTGATTTAATTGGCTGCCTTTGGAATTAATAAAAACAAAAACAAACAAAACAACAAGCACAAAACTCTAGGACTCTCCAGGTGTCTCTAATGTGTAGCCAGCAGGAGATCTGCTTCTGGGACCAAGCCAGCCACATAAGAGGTCTTTGGACTACACAGCTTTTAATTAGAGAACACCTGGTTTTCTAAAGGAAGAGTAGACACTGTTCAACTTTATTCTGTCCTGTGATTTTTGGTTTTATGCACATTTGAAAAATAACCATAGACATAAACAAACTAGAATTGCCCAAGAATATAATGAACATTTATAATTGTATTTCAGCCCTGGTACTTGTTTAATATAAGGCTCTAACATTGTATTTTCTGCAACTAAGCCTTATTTCTTAAGTGTTATTTAATAAAATATTTCACCTTTTATTTCTGTTATAATTACTAAATTATCACTCTTTTTCAAGCATAGAATCCAAATTTGCTTGTCCTTGGCTGGAAGCTATTGGCTGTCACTGGAGTTTCTGCTGCTGGGGACATTGTCCTTGGGTTCTTCTCCTGCCTCTCCTTTTTGGTGGTGCCATACTTTCTAGATGCACTTTCATTGTTTTTCTTAGATTTAATGAAAGTGTTTGAGGCTAATCTTGCTGTTTTGTAGTTTTTATTGTGTGTCTTCATTTCTAACATTACTTGGGGATATGTGTGGCTATGCTGTTTCCCAGTCTACCCCTTTCCAGGGAATTATTGGCACAGCACTTTAGAATGCACAGAGATAAACCAGGACATGTCTTGTGGAGCACAGTCTTGATGTCAAAACATCTGAAAATCATGCTAAGTGATGAACGTGTGAAGGAAATGGAGACAATTGTCCTGAGAAATTATGGTGTGAAATTACAGGGTAAATGGTAACTTCCTTAAATATATTTTCTTCCTTAATAAAAGGAATTTTTCTTTTTAATTAAAGAAAAGCCAGATCCTCCAATGCTCTAAGCGTGTTCCTTGCATGCAACTTCCTTTAGGGCAGGGATGATACTTAGCATTCAGCTACGTTGCCACTCCCTCTGTCATATTCATGATTGATAGGAGTAATAATTGATCAAAACATTCTTTCCTGCTGGATCTGAATTCAACCTCAAAATCTTTCTAATTAATTGGTAAAGATGATGACAATTTGTAATCATGACCTTAAAGGTCTTTTGCTAATTACTACTACCAGGAGGGTAATTCTACCCTTTAACACCAAAGGGACTTTATGACCCATACTTGAGTAATTTTCCTATAATACCCAGTTAACAGTTGAGACTACATTGCAATATTCTATTAAGACTGTAATAAAGGCTAAATGACTAACAATGTGGAAATAGAGCAACATAAAACCAGATAACCCTGTCCTCTCTAACCCATCCTTAGCCTGGGATCTCCTATGATGTCTCCTTGTATATCTCCTGTTTTTCTTCCATGAGGAAGAGGTAATTTTAAACTCTTTATCCCTTAGAATATTTCAGTATCTTCCGAAATTTGAAATTTAGATCCAAGAAAGTGAAGCACCAAGAGAGAAGAATTGTTCTATTTGTCACCTTCTGAATTGCAAGTGAATTGCCTGTGACTTCTCAGAGGATCAGCAGCAGAGTGTCCCTACAACATGTCTTTAAGAGAGACCACACTTAACTGCAATTCTGTTATGACCTCAAAATCCCAACATTCCTTCGGGAGATCCACACATTTCAGGGTTATAAATATTGTCTTCAAATATATAAATGGCTACCCTGGAGAAGAAGGTGTGGGGTCATTGTGTATTGCTACCAAGGGTCAGCTAGACCAGTGATAGAAATTAGAGGGTGGGCGAGACTTGGCTTTAACATTAAGTTATGTTTTCTACCAATGAGAGTTGCCTTAACATTATTAACCTGTCTTAGGTTTTGGGATGCTCCCAGTTACTGGCAATATTTAGGCAAAGGCTTACAGTTGGATGGACTCCTATCTTAGATGGAAAATTCAACTAAATCTCCCTTCCGGAGGGAGACTCTTTGATAAGTCAGGTATAGCTAACTTACACAGTACAATTTGGTAATGTGGTAATCTATAAGCTGTTTGAATTTTTCTATTATGACACCTGTAGGCCAATGCATGACTGATTGTAGGTGGTGACAATGCATTTGCAACTTCTAAGTGGGAAGGTCTTTGAGTGGAAATTGAAAAGACAAGGTGACGAAAAACAACAGTGTGAGAATATATAGTATTACGTATTTACAAGTGAATACAACCTAGTTGCATTATAACATATAATTCTGCAAATTAAAAAATATATATAGACAATCTATGATTACAAGTTTATAAGTGAGTGTAACAGTCAATTTTAAAAGTATTTTTTACATAATTTTGATCTTAACAATTATAAGATGAAATATGTAACACTGCTATAGAAAAAACATAATGCAAAAATAACACTGCTATAGAAAATATATAATGATTTGGGGAATTATTCACACAGAAGAAAGCAGATCTCAAAGATAATATGCAAAGAATAATTCAACTTTTGATGGGCAAAAAGCATATATTTATGTTTGTAAAAATAGGTTAAAAATGCTCTTTAATTTTGTGAGAATTAAAAGGACTGGAAGGGTATGCCTCAAAAAGTTAGTCATGGATATTGTAGGAGAGTAGACTTATGGGTGACTTTTGTTTCCATTTTAAATGTTCTACCAAAGTTCTTAAAGTAAGCACACACTACTTTGGTGACGTATTAGTCTTATATTGCTGCCATAACAAATTATGGCAAACTTAATGGCTTAAACACAAATTTATTATCCATGCTTCTGTAGGAGTCCCACATGAATTTCACCGGGTAAAATCAAGTGCTACATTCCTTTCTGGAGGTGCTTAGGGGGAATCCATTTCTCACCCTTTTCAGCTTCTAGTGGCTGCTTGCATTTCTTGGCTGGCAGCCCCTTCCTTCGTCTTCAAAGACTTCAGGGTTGCATATCTCTGACCATTTTTTTCATAGACATACTTCCCTCTGACTGGCTTCAACTGGAAAAGTTTCTCTGCTTTTAGGATTCTCATGGTTAGGTTGGGTTTACCTGCATAAAGATTAATCTATCCATCTCAGGGCTCTTAAGCATTAATCACATCTGCAAAGTCCCTTTTGCCATGTAAGGTAACATAGTCACAGGATCTAGGGGCTAGGGCATGAATATCTTTGGAGGCGGGGCCGTTATGCTGCCTGCCACATGTGGTCAGGGAAAGAAAACATGCTGTAAATATGTACTGAATCCCTACTGGGCTCATAATGTACTTTCCAATAGAAGCAAAGTCACGTATGAGGCCGTGCTCCCAGGCTAGCCATCAGTGCCTGTGTGACCCACAGTAGAGGGGACTTTGCTCTTTCAGGTACTACTTTGTAAGAGCACTTATGGGACAATTTGACACAAACACCACGGAAAACAACGTTTCTTGAAAATGTGTTGAGAGTTCCCAAGTGGATGCCAGGAACATGTCCCCTCCCCCGTCTTCTCAGCTTCTGTTCTTACCCTCTTCTTTTCCCCTTATGCTAATTCTCGTCTCTCCCTTCTCCTCCTGTGGTTGGGAGTAGTGGGTGGAGACTCAGTTTCCAATCCGCAGGTGGTGGCGCCACTTACCCATGGCCTGTGGCAAGGGTTCAAGCAGGGCGAGGGACAGCTGAGGAACGAGGTGGATTTGAAAGAAGATAGCGGTGGGACCTCCCTTTGGTGTAAACCTCTGGGGGTGTCCTGGGAGATCCTGGCTCTCTCCTTTAGTTTACGCAGCAGCCCAGATGATTGACTCACCTACTTCTTTTTAGCTGCCTCCACTGCTGTCATCGAAGGATTCTGTCCTTACTTGCTCATCATGGAAAAATACGTAGTTGTTCACACAAGCCGAAGCCCTTCTGCAGTTTTCTGAGGGCTTTTGTTTCCAGCAACTGGGGGCAAAAATGTCTCTCACCCGTTCCTTTCTATTCGTTCTTCCTCGTGTTATGTCGGGCTCAGACACAGTGCTGGAGCAGGAGCGCTGTACAGGAAGGACTGCCTCGGAGGGTGGGGCATGGAGAAAGGGCCGGCAAAAGGCTCTGGCGTGGCTCAGGTGGCAGCCAGTGTGAGGGAGGAGAAGGTCTGCTGTCCCTCTAGAGAGTGAGCCCAGGCCACCACCGTCCCAGATGGTTGGATCCCAACCAATGCACGAGTTCTTCTCCTCACACTGTTCTAAAGCTGGAGAGTAGATGGTTTTCTTACGCTCTGAGCTTGCTTTGCAGTTACGTGAGGAAGTGTCTGGAGAAGCCTCTTCAGCGACAAGCCTCAAGTTGCCCTCTTTTTGAGTAGTTACGGATAATATTGCTCCTGCCTGGGAACGTGGGCTGGCCTCCTGATGGTGATGATGGTAAGTAGCTGCCACTCGTGAGTGCTACCCTGTTTCAGACACTGTGGTAAGTGCCCACCTGCACTCAGGCTAGCTGTCACCTAGTAAATCCTCGTGATAATATTATGACACATGCACTATTTTGTCACTGTTATGTGCCAGTGATTTGAAAATAGCACAGAAAAATGTATAAAACTTTACACTAAGTCTGTGCAATATGAATGCCACGCAAAAATTGAGAATAAATGCACTGAATGAAGCACTGAAGTCAGGGAAAGGGCTCAGCTTACGGTTGTGCTAGCCCTGGAATGACACACGTGGAATAAAATCTGGAGTCCTTTTTCCCCCTCACCTCCTCCCCCTCCACTCTCTGGCTCACCAGCCTGCAGCCACTCTGGTGCTCTCTGCTCACCCCTGGAGCGTACACGGCCTGTTGGGGGATGACTAGCACTCCCTGCCACCGCCCCAAATTCATATGTCAAAGTCCTAAACCCCAGTAGCTCAGAATTTGCCTGTATTTGGAGAAAGGGCTTCTAAAAGGATAACTAAGGTAAAGTGAGGTCATTGGGGTGGGTCCCAATCCATCATGAAGGTAGTTTCTAGTTCCTTTCTACTAAATAACCTTTGATAAAGAAAATAGTTCTGGTCCCCCGAAGCCGCTGGGCAAAGTCCATGAAATGATGACATGTGCTGTGGGCAATCACAGATTATTCTGTCTTTTCCTGTTCATTTGCTCCAAGTTCAGGTTTTTAAAAATTTATTTTTATTAAGTCATTTGACTTTTCTCTCCAGTGTGCCCTGCAAATGCTGGTTGTCTGCTTTACTGGTTACTGACAGTGGCTGCATGTTAACTGAGGCCCCCTCCCCCTCTCAAACTTCAGTGTGTCCCGCATTTGCGTATTGTCCTTGTGGAATCAGCATTCTGTGTATCATGGTGCTGGGAGCTGGCAGGAAAAGCAGCTCTCTGCTTGGAGTCAGAACTGAAAATAGATTTCCCCATTGGGCAGAAATGCAGATGCATGGAGTCTCTTGTGCATCCCGTTTAATACTCCCGGCAGCAGCAGTTCTGGGATATTATTATTTGAAATGCTTTTTGCCCATGATGATGAGGATACGTGAATAAACATACGATAGAATATTAGCGATGGCAGAAATTCCATTTATTGTGTAATGAAACCCAATCTTGCCAGTCATTTACCAGTCGGGATAGCTGGTCTCACAATTTCATACGGAAATATTGTATTTGAAGATATATGATCTTTCATAATTTTGTTTCTGATATGGGTGAGCAGCAATCTGAGAGCTGTCAGATTAAAGAACCGTGATAATTTATTTTATGACTGGGAATAGAAATGGAGCTGACTGAAAAGAACAGATAAACTTGTTAACGTTTCAAAAAAGAGCTTATTAGAAATGAATACAATTTCATGAAAATTCCAACGGTGTTTAATTTAAGTAATATTATTACTGCCTTACAGAAACTGTTGCAGTCAGCCATGGAACAGGTCACTTTTCACATGTATTTGTGTCATAGGATTTTTCAACTCCCGAAATAGGGTAGAAAACACAAAAATTTACTTTTTTTTTTTGTTTAAAGGAAGCCAAAGGAAAAGCAAGGGACAAAGTGTTGCCAAAGCAAATGAAAGCTCAAAATGACAGCACAAACCAAACTCAAAGCACGTGGAGGGTACCCATTTGCTAATTAGAATTTTTCTGGGATTATTGTTGCTTTAAACCTATAGAATGAACGATGACTCAGAGTTCCAGATTGACAACCATCATTCTTCCTTGGCAGACAAAGAGGCACTTCCTTTTCTTGGCTGTCAGCTGCTAAGGCTGTTTAGTGAGCACCCGAGAACCAGGTCGATGTGAGCACACAGACCAATGAACAATTTACACTGTAACGGCACGAAATCAAACCTCAGTTTTGGACTTTGCTCTACTGGCAAAATTTAACATCGAGGTACTGATTAAAGTAAAACCTCCCTGTTTCAAGAGGTTTATTCATTTTTTTAGAGTCCTATTAGTAACTGAATGAGTTTATAGTTCTGAATAAGTCTATGTATGGTCTATAGTAAACAACCTGAACAGCCGTTTCTAAATGAGTTCTTTATATTCAGCCTCTAGAAACTTGTAATTACATTTGAGGCAGGACATGTGATACCAGAAGATGTAAAGCTATTCAGCCCCAACTGCCGCTTGGATTCAGGGAAGGCAGTTCAGCAAGATCAGCGGAACATGTGAGAAAATCACTGCCATTAATCATCTCTTAAAGTGGAACTGAAGAAAGCTTTTCCTTAAAAACAAATAGATTTACTCTTTTTTCATTAGTCCTGGGCTTTTATTTTAAAATAAATTGTGATGAGCTTGTATTTTCAGCAGCAATTGATCTTTTCTGTCTTACATTTGCTACCTTGCTAGGTCATGTTAGGAAATTACAGGCATTAAGTACCGTCACAGCATTCCAGGTTGAAAAGTGGAGGCCCTGGAAAAAAGTTCAAAAAGAAATACTCTCATTTTCAACAACTCTGAAATCAAATGTGTGGATGCTCCAAGAATTTCTCCCCATCTATAGCTACGAAAACATGCTCTAGGAGAAGACATATGTGCCCAAGGAAATGGTGAGATATTTGAATATGAACAATCTTTGAATAAATAGGCCATGTTTTAAATGTACTTATATTAGCAAAAGAAATGATAAATTTGAAACAGTACCATTTCCAGATAGATGGACCCGAATCTAACAGTTTACTAATAATTTTACCAACCTACAAAAATTTTTATCAATTTTCTTATTCTTTCCATCATTCATTCATGATTTTAAAAAGTATTTATTGGGCCTCACTTGGTTCTACAACTAATGGCAGTGAGCATCTAGGGGTTTGAAGTTTCTTAATCATGTTTAGGAATATATATTCAATTTATCTTAACATTCTTGTGGTTTGCCTTCTAATCCTTTAGATTAGAATTAGGTCCAATCTAATTTTTTTCTGGTCTTCACTTTTTTTGATCAGCCCTTGTAAGAGGGTGAAGTCAACCCTCCCCTTACAAGCCGGGGACACCGATTAGCCTGAACTGGTGGCACACAGGTGGCACATGCTGCCCACGTAGGACATGGCCACAGACTGTTCTCTAAACATGCACCTCATTTGCCTGTTCGTGGTGTTTACAGATGCCTTTTTCTCCTATTTCAATCTTTTGTACTTTAAACCATTCTTTAAGACCCAGCTCAAATCATTTTTCTTTTTTAAAACTTCCTTAACTTAATCTATCTTCTTCATCCTCCTTTAAAATTTCCATTTATTTGTATTTTTCATTTTGTACACATCTAGAAGTGCATATGATAGTTAGATTTTTTTCCCCTCGTATTCTCACTAGATTGCAAGTTCTTTGACAACAATAATGTTTCTCATTTATCTTAGCAGCCCCTGGAGAGTTTTGTTTGCTGTCTTTCAAACAGAAGGTGCCTGATAAATATTTGTTAACAAAGTTGGGAGGAATTGGATGCAATACTGGTGATACACATCTGGCATTTAGATTTTATTTTTGCCTTTATTTTTTCTTTCATTCCCAGAAATGGTGACAATAACAACAAAAAAATTACTACCTATATCAAGACTACATTTACAGTCAGAGAGTCCTTGAATGAGAGTGAAACAACTGAGGCTAGAGTTTAGCTCTTCATGTTAAATTTGTGGCACTAATTTTCCCAGTGGCAGTTAGGGAAGTCACCGACACAGACATCACGTCATTGCAAACCAGGAGGCCAAGCATAGCTGTGGGAAAGAAAGCCATGTTCAAAAGGAAATATCCAAAATAATAGAATGGAGGGGCTGGAAAATCACCACCATGAATGCCTTTTTTGTGGTCTCATTTTCCCCAAGGTTGCTCTGGTATGAAAGTCCTTCTTTAAGGAGATAACATAAAAAGAAATAAGTAGTAGCCAAAAAAAAATAGTTCGCTCTTGTAATGGCCTTGTGTGTTCTTTGGCTATTTCAATGTAATGTTTATCTAATAAATAGCATTTCAGTGTTAAACAGTAGAGCTGTGTCTGCCCTCCTATGCCAAAAGGCTGGACCTCCTTCAGGTCTTGCCATGCTCTTACTGCTGAAAAAAGTTCTGTTTTAATGAAAAGAGATACTATGTGGCTGGAGCCAGTAGCAGTGATGCCTGCTTAACATTTTCATGTTTCTGGATAGTATATAAGCCTTCAGATGGAATCACAAGTCCTTCTTTGTGTGTGATTGTGTGGGTGTGCATGCATGCACACATGAAAAGTGTAATTTCAACAAAAACTGACAGTAAAAAGCACCCAGACGATACTTTTTGGAGATATAATTCTGTCTGTGTAATTGCTTCCTGTACAATGTTTCAGAGAGAAAGGCTTCCGTGATGTGTGTTGGTGCATCTGTATAAAAAGCGAGTAAATGTTTTGATGTCCACGTTAAAAGATGGAAGGAACAAAGAAGACTAATGTGTGTGGGTGCGAAGTCTAAAAAAAGATGTTAATTCCAGAACAGAGGAAGGGAAACCTATGCCCAATTACCTGCCTCAACTCTTAAACAGTAAACACATTAGATAGTATCTGAGTCATTTTCGAGACTGGACTTCAGAACTGTGGTTGGTGTCTGAACTTTGCTTTTCTCCAGAGGAAGGAATTGTTTCCTGAGAATAGTGAAGATGGATTTTCAACATGGTACAGTGAGGACATGATCCTGAGAAGGCAGGCCAAGGAGAGACAGGTTTAAGAGGAAAAAAATGTAGAATTTATGTTAAATTTGTGGCACTATTGAGAAGAATGTATGATATTGCCCTGTTCATGTAATCCACCCCTGCAAACTCAGAAGGAAATGTTGATGTGGTTTTAAGGCAATGTTTTTACTCTGACAGGTATGTGGATGTGTTTTATGGACCAAGGAGTTGCAGGTTGGAAAACAGGAACAAGAAATTGGAAATGGAATTTGGTTGAAGCGTTGTCATCACTAGTCTGAGCTTCTTGATAAACCTCACATGTTCATTGATCCATTCCATTCATTTGAAAAACTATTAAGCACTTTCTAGGAGCACAGGAAGGATAGCTGCAGTGAAATAAATAGGTTCTGTCCCAGAGGAACTTAAAATCAGTCAGTTGTCAATTTTGGGACCTGTTATACATAGTTCATACATCCTGCAACTGGGCCTTATTTTAACGTTGATGGACATAGACATGGTGTTTATGTGTTTACAGGAAATGAATTGTGTTTACCTGGCTGCCTTGTCCCTTCGTTGGAAACTGTCCTTATGGTGCTCGTGACTTTGTGGGCCTCCACTGATTTACCTAAGTCTCCTTTACTTGGGACCATCCCTTCTTCCAGCTGTCTTCTCTCTGTCCTTCCAGCAAATACAGCTGCCTTGTGTGCTGTTCTCCCAGATTCCGAGTCTCCTTTATCTGAAAAACTTCTTGGTAAAGTATCAATAGATTCTTTCCTCCAGTTAACATATTTATATTGGAATAGCACAAGGAAGACACATGCGTTAAGCCTGGGGAAGTGCTTTAATGCTAACGATTTCAAGTCATGGCAAGCTAAGGAGTGGTGGCGGGGAGTCACCGGAGTCCCCTCAGATAGTGGTCACGCTCCATGGCTATATCCGGAAGAATGGTGGCTGATGCATCAACCCGGTTCCAGGAGGAGCTGGAGGGCTTGCAGTTGTGCCGGGGTATATCGGCCCCTGTAGTTCAAGTTCTCACCCTGGGCTATCACTCCTCAGAAATGAGGGAAGAATTCTGGTATATTTTCACCTATTATTTTTTCAAATATTCCTTTCCTTTTATTTCTAGCATCAGTGTATGGTTTTTTTTCTTATTTAGATTCACAAACAGTAAAATCGATGATTTTTTGGTATACCATCCTATGAATTTTAACATTTGCATGGATTTGTATAATCAACACCACAATTGGAATACAGAATAGTTCAATCCCTCTTTTGGTTAATCCTCTCCCCTCACACCTAATCCTTGCAAATAGTGATCTGTTCTCTGTTGCTACAGTTGTATATTTTTTGAAAGTGTCACATAAATGGAATTATACAATATGTAACGTTTTGAGACTGGCATCTTTCATTCGGTATAATGCCTTTGAGATTCATCCAAGTTGTTGGGAGTATCAGTGGTTCCTTCCTTTTTCTTGCTGAGTAGTATTCCATCGAATGGATATTTATCGATTAATTCACTGAAGAACATTTGGATTGTCTCCCGTTTTTGATGATTATGAAAAGAGGTGTACAAATTTTTGTGTGAACATAAGTCTTATTTTTTTTTTTTTTAAGACAGAGTCTCACTCTGTTGCCCGGGTTATAGTGCCGTGGCGTCCGCCTAGCTCACAGCAATCTCAAACTCCTGGGCTCAAGCGATTCTTCTGCCTCAGCCTCCCCAATAGCTGGGACTACAGGCATGTGCCACCATGCCCAGCTAATTTTTTCTACATATTTTTAGTTGTCCAGCTAATTTTCTTCCTATTTTTAGTAGAGACAGGCCTTGCTCTTGTTCAGGCTGGTCTCGAACTCCTGAGCTCAAATGATCCACCCGCCTTGGCCTCCCAGAGTGCTAGGATTACAGGCATGAGCCACCGCACCCTGTCCCATAAGTCTTATTATTATTACTTTTTTAAGAGACAGGGTCTCACTCTGTTGCTCAGGCTGGAGTGCAGTGGTGCAATCATAGCTCACTGCAGCCTCGAACTCTTGCCATCTTTCTGCCTCAGCCTCCCCAGTAGCTGAGACTACAGGCATGAGCTACTGTGCTCCGCTTTGAACATCAGTTTTCATTTATCTTGGGTAAATACCTAGGAGTGGGATGGCTGGGTCATATGGTAAATGTATCAGAAAATGTAAAATAAAAAACAATTGTAAGAGACTGCCAAACAACTTTCCGTTGCTCCAGAATAAGTGATGCTATAGAAATGGATCTTCTAGTGCCTCTGAGTTCACCCATCTAAAAGCAAAGCAAAGAATACTCTTTCCTCCAAGAAGCAGCCCTTGGTGATTTGTCTTACTCAATGTTTATTCCCACTTGCTGCTGTGAGAATTCACCTCGGGGAAGGCAAGCACTTTGTACCTTTCCATACAGAAGTGGGATGCCTTAGGGTTGAGCCAACGGTGTGTGCTGCTTAGATATAGTTTAGGTTGAGGCACCGTGTGGGTCCACAAAATCAAGCAAAGCTTGGAGCGAACTATATACAAAAGCAATGGGAGGCTTGTCATGCTTGCTGCCTAAGCTCAAAGGAAGAAAACACACCTGGGGTTCTGCAGCGCAACACTTGGTTTGATACTCTGTATCAAGCATTCAGCAGGAATGATGGCTGAATCATTGTCTTCTAAAAAGTATCATCAAAGTGTAAAGAGATAGTGTGACAATCTTATAGCACTCCTGTTGCTGGTTGTCTTTTCTTCTGATTGGTCTGAGTGACAGAAACAATTGCTTCAGCCTAAACTGCTGGGAATTCAGATTAGCTAGCATCACACCGACCCTTTAATGGAATCCATCAGCATTTGCACACAGCAAGAGGTTAAGCAAATCTGAGGAAAAGCTTTTTACTAATCACAGAAAAAGCTGCACTTTATTTATATTTTAACACATCCCACTGTGCTAAACCCAATGAAACGAATCAGAGATAGTTGCGTAATGAATATATATACACATTTCAGGCAATTTTGGTAATATAAAAAAAACTGTCTTATTTAACTTCTTTAACACCACAACTTTAAATCACTCCTAGCACAACTATAAAATAGAAAAATTGATATGTGTAAAGAACATAATGCATCAGGGATCATATCAGACAAACCTATAATTATAAGAAGAATTATGGTAGAAGATAAGTAGCAGTTGGAGAACCTCAAAGGCTTTTTGGCTTGTGCTGAATGAACACCCAAAAGTTTCATTTCTTAGGCAAAAGCCCTGTTTCTGGAGTTGGAAAAACTGGACTGGAACTCTTATGAGAGCAGGTAATTCCTCCTGGTTTGGTTTGATGAACCATATCACCAGAACAGCTTCTCTAAGGGAATTTAGCACTTCCGCTGTGGCCCCTTTCAGAAATTAGAAGTTTAGGATCCTGCAACAATTAAAAATAAATAATAAAATAGCCACTCACATGATTGTGTGAAATCTCGCAAGTCCCTTTTTCCTCTCCCAAAATGTGTCTAGACTGGCACACAGCTTATTGAGTGTTCACAACTTCAGACTAACTTTCCGGAAGTTTCTCCTTACTCTCTCACTAGGCTGCTTTCACAGAAGGAATCTAGGTTTTCTAGACCTAGGTTTTCTATTCTTTCTTTCTTTACTTATCTAGAGTGCAAACAGTAGGTGGGTATTTGTGGTCACCTAGTTTGAAATGCCTTATCTCTCCTCTGAAGGCCAAGTACCCTAGTATCCTGTGTTTGAGTGTCACCCCTGTGATATTTAACCTTCACTGACTTGCATTTCCATCAGATTTGTCCATGTCTTTTTCCTTTAATAGACCAAGTTCATCATAGACCAGGGCATGATCATCCAGTTTTTGCATCTCCCTTGATATCTAGCCATGTGGTAAAAGGAGTAGACTCTCAAGAAGTATGTGTTAAAGACTGAATTCACTCATGCATTCAACAAACATTTAGTCAGCACCTACAATGTGCCAGGTGCTATTCTAGGTACAGAGATGATCAGCTGTGAAGCATGCAGATAAGACTTCTGCCCTCAAAGATCTTACATTCTGATAAAGGAGAGCATCTGAACTGTCTTGACTGGTACACATTTCACATTAAGATGATTATTTTGTTCCAGCAGGGAATATTCAGCCTCAGGTGCTATTTCAGTCATATAGACATAACTGAGGAGTGATAAAGTGTATACATTTTTTCCTATTTACCATGTATGCATCATTCTAAATAAAGCGGTGTTAGCATTGCAGCATCCTATCTGAGAACGGCAGATACCTGCATCTGAAGACTTTTGTAAATTTTATACTATCTTCAGGTCTATGTGACTTCTTAAATATCCAAAATGGATATGAATTACTCACTGAAATTTGAAATGGTAATTTTTAGTCACCAAGTAGGCATGAAAAATGAAAATGATTGCTTCAAGATCCTGCAAGATGTTTTGCTATAATTATATACGAGGTTTAATAATGGTTGACTCTGACACATACATTCCAACATCCTGTTGGAATTAATTGAGGTAAAATATCTGTGGGTCTTTTCCCTCTTTTCTTCTCTCAGTGTTTATCGTTCAAATGAATGAAAGGAGCCTGATTGCTAACTGAGAAGAGTTCACTAGGTTGCATTTTTTTGTTGTTGTTAAAGCTACACAGCCACAAATTATTGTTATTTGTTACCTGTCTCCATCCTCAGCCACATTACCTGGTGATCAAGTTGCACTGAGAGATGCTATTTTTATATAATGCCACAGGGCATATGCATAGAAGTTTTTCACATCTGACATCACTCAACAGAAAGGCATTTGAAGTAGTTCCAAATGAAGCATCGTTTAACCAATTCCTACAGAACTCATCTTTTAAATGTACCAGCTGTCTTGTGTAGTTGAACAATTACAATTCTTAGAGGTCACCGTGCATCCCATTTAGCACATAAATAGCCGTGTGATGATCTGGAACAGTTCGATTGCTTATTTTCCTTATATGCCTTCTTTCTGGTGTAAAAGCATTAAGGAATTTTGACATAATGATAAGCTGCTATTTAAAGTCCTCACTTGTGAAGATCGGAATGCAGTGCATGCAGAAGAAATTTACAAGCTATGCATTTATGCTACGTTAGAGCCAACAGCACTGAGCATTGTTTAAAGACAGGAAACGATCCACATTTCAAATTGTATGACCTTGATTACATTGACCATGGAGATGATTATCAGAAAAGTTTGATAATATCTCTAAGATGCTTAGACAGTCTTATAGGAAGCAAAATATCTTGGTGCGAACTAAAAACATTTAATTGCTACCCACGTATTTTGTTTTTGAAATGCCAAACATCTGGATGTTAAGAAACATTTGGATAATTGAGTGTGTTTTTAAAGGTTTTTTTTTTTTTTAAGTGAATTTATTCTTGTCAAAATGTGGTCATAGCTGTATAGTCAACATTAAAACATGGTCATTTTGCAGTTTTATATCAAAATACTAACACATAATCGTAAAAATATATTTGGAAAAGATTTCTTTGCCATATAGAAGGCTCTCTGATTTCTGAAGAAATTGCATCCAGTTGTATAGGGATGTTTATAAGAATAATATATGGATGAAAGTGATCATTATCCAATCAAGTTGATGTTTTACAGGAGGGGACCTTGCAAAGCCAGGGTTACGCATCAGGATGGAATTGACGGAAACTTAATTTCAACTTAGGAAACGGAAGAACGATCTGGAGAATTATATAGATTCATAGGATAATTTCGTCACCTAAAGTAAGCAAGTGATCTCTTGTATGGCATTCAGGATACATGGCAATGATTGGCAAATAGGCCAAAACTTCCACTAAGTGAAATTGCTGCAAAACTTAATATTCTAATAATATAACAATATTCCAAAAATATAATGATTAGATTATATGCCAATCACACAAAGAATAATTAGATTAAATATAAAATTTTAATATTTAAATTATATTAAATATAAAAATAATCATAAAAATAATAAATATTAATCTCTTTGGAATAATTGTCATGGAAGTAAAAATGCATTTGATTTAAAGATATATACTAAACAAATATAATTGAATAGAAATTTGAAGCACTTAGGAGAAGATACAAGACTTATATCAGAAGATATTATATTTCTTTATATTTAAACAAAATTCCGTGTTGATGAGAATAGGAGAAACTTTCCCCCATTTGTTTCGTATGCTTCTTTAGTTCTCTGAAGAGTTTTGTATACATCCTGGGATACTCAGTTACATGCTTGTTTATCCTAAAAATGTCCCAAAATTCACTGGCCAAGACATTAACATTGTAATTTATGAGATGCCTATGGAGAAAAACAAAACATCTCCCTCCTGTATGCTAAATGTCTTTAGACACTTTTTTCCTAAACTTATTTTATGTAAATCAAAAAGTAACACAATTTAACAAAAGCCTCCGAAAGTTCTTATTTCTGTTATTCATTCATTCAACATAAATTTAGTAAACATATACTGTATGCAAAGCATATTGCTATGCCCAGAGGGATATGAAAAAGGAAAAGGGAAGGGAAGGGAGGAATGATACTTCGGGAAGAGATACAATGTCCCAAGCATGGTGCTAAACGTTTTATATCTGTGAAGACATAGTTACTACCGTCAATAAGTTTGCAGTCTAGTAAAGAGGATAAGGTGGGTACATACCCATAATCCAAGGTAGCATGTGAGCAGTGCCACGAGACAAGCTCAAACTGGAGCACATGTGACAGTGGAGAGGAAGAAACCCCTTTCACCTGGTGAGGTCAAGCAATCTCACCCTTTGGAAAATGGCTAGGATTTCCATAGGAGAACATAGGATGTGGGCAATCTAGAAATCAGCAGAAGCAGATGTGTGATGCAAACTGTATGGGTAGGAAAGAGGCGGGATATGCTTGAGCCAAAAGAAATATCAAATAACAAGTTAGCTGGCGCATAGGGCACATCAGTGCCTCCCAAACACATCAGACAAGAGAATTATTAAAACTTGTACATGAGCGTGTATCTGTGTTAAAAAAAAAAGGATTCCTTAGCCCCACCTAGATACATTGACTAAGAATCTCTAGGGTACATTTTTTGGCAAACATTTTTCTTTTTAAAATAAGCACTTCAAGTGATTGCTTGACATCAGGTGAGTTTGGGAAGCCTGGGACTGGGAGGCTTAGAATCGTAAAGGAAGTTCTTGCATTTGGATTTTACTCAGAAGGCAAAATCCATTGCAAGTAAGAATTCCCACCTCTCTGGTCTATAAGCAAAATATTTCTAAATTGTTTTTGGCTGTATGCCTTTGGCTCTTCAATCACATTTTTTTTAGCCATTTGGGAACTCAGGCCGCTCAGGTAAATGTGACACAAGGCCCAGCCGTCCCTGCGTTGAACAGCTGTGGCCTTGCAAGGCGTAGATCTGTACAGACCTGGCCGAGCCGGCAGCTGCCAATCATTGCTTCTATGTCACTGAGTTGGGCTGACTTGGGTTATATTCACTGTGGCACCTTTCTTTTCTTTTTAATTTGTTTGGAGGTCTAATTATTTTTAATTATTTTTTAAATTTCAGAATATTACAGAGGTACAAATGTTTAGGTTATATATATTGCCTTTGCCCTGCCTGAGTCAGAGCTACAAGTGTGCCCATCCCCTGACAGTGCATACCACACCCATTAGGTGTGAATATACCCAACCCCTCCCACCCCCTTCCACCTGGCTGGCACCCGGTGAATGTTATTAGGCTGGTGCAAAAGTAATTGCCGTTTTGGACTGTGAATTTTAAATCATTATGACTGAGCTCAAACACATCTTTATTAATCAAAATAGGAACCATTACAATCAACACATTTCTGCCAACGAGAAATAAATTTGTTTATTCCTGTAGCATAGAAATTTGTGCTTTGGGATTCAATGAACTCTTGGAAAGCGTTTTCTGAATTCTGTCGGTTATGGAAGTGTTTTCCCTGCAAAAAGTTGTCGAGATGCTTGAAGAAGTAGTTGTTGGTTGGGAGCGGTCAGGTGAATACGGCAGATGAGGCAAAACTCCCTATCCCCATTCGTTCAACTTTTGAAGCGTTGGTTGTGCCACGTGTGGTTGGGCGTTGTCATGGAGAAGAACTGGGCCCTTTCTGTTGACCAATACTGGCTGCAGTTTTTGGTGCATCTCATTGATTTGCTGAGCATACTTCTCAGATGGAATGGTTTTGCCGGGATTCGGGAAGCTATAGTGGATCAGACCAGCAACAGACCACCAGTGACCACGGACCTTTTTTTGGTGCAAGTTTGGCTATGGGAAGTGCTGTGGAGCTTCTTCTGGGTCCAACCACTGAGCCGGTTGTTGCTGGTTGTCATATAAAATCTGCTTTCATCACACGCCACAGTCTGATTGGGAAATGGATCATTGCTGCGCACAATAAGACATTTCAAAACAACGAAATTTTGATTTTCTTTCAGCTCGGGAGGCAGCCACTTACTGAGCCTTTTCACCTTTCCAATTTGCTTCAAATACTGAACAACCATAGAATGGTCAACGTTGAGTTCTTCGGCAACTTCTCGTGTAGTTGTAAGAGGATCAGCTTCAGTGATTGCTCTCAGTTGGTTGTTGTCAACTCCCGATGGCCGGCCACCATGCTCCTCATCTTCAGGGCTCTCATCTCCTTTGCAAAACTTCTTGAACCACCACTGCACTGTATGTTGGTTAGCAGTTCCTGGGCCAAATACACTGTTGATGTTGCCAGTTGTCTCCACTGCTTTAAACCCACTTTGAACTCAAATAAGAAAATCACTGAAATTTGCTATTTGTCTAACATCACTTCCAAAGTCTAAAATAAATGTAAAATAAACAGCAAGTAATAAGTCATTAGCAAAAAAAATAAACTGGGAAATGCTCATTAAAATGTTTATAACATAATCACATTTATTTAAGAATGTATTCCAATATCAAATGGCAAATTTCAACAATGCTAAAACCACAATTACTTTTGCACCAACCTATACTGCCATATGTGTACATAAGTGTTGATCAATTAGTACCAATTTGATGGTGAGTACATGTGGTGCTTGTTTTTCCATTCTTGTGATACTTCACTTCGTAGAATGGGCTCCAGCTCCATTCAGGATAATACAAGAGGTGTTAGTTCACCATTGGTTTTTGTGGCTGATTAGAACTCCGTGGTATATGTATACCACATTTTCTTAATCCACTCATATACTGATGGACACTTGGGTCGTTTCCACATCTTTGCAATTGTGAATTGTGCTGCTATAAACATTCGGGTACAGATGTCTTTTTTATAGAATGTCTTTTTTTCCTCTGGGTAAGTCGGTGCCCAGGAATGGGATTTCTGGATGAAATGGTAGTTCTACTTTTAGCTCTTTGAGGTGTCTCCATATTTCTTTCCATAGAGGTTGTACTAGTTTGCACATTCTAATTGTTCTCTGAAAGGCAATTAAAAACAGTTTTATATTGTTCATTCCTGTCTCTGTGGTTGCTCTACAGACAGCACTGGGACATGTAGCGAGTGTTCAGGGAATGCCAATCGGGCTTGGTCTCTTCTGTGTCTATGATTTAAGAAGTGAAAGGTCACAGGCGGTCAGGGAACTGATGGACAGAATGCAAAGGCACTGGTGCTGCATCCAAATCTTTAAATTTTTATTAATGAATGCTCTCCTGTGTGTGTCATGAGGTTGATACCATGTTCTTTATTCCAATAATGTCTTTATTTTATTCTAGCAGAGGCTGTAGGGCATGATGGCATTCGGAATGCCCAAGGAGAGAACCTTCTCCTTTCATGTTGTCCTCTCCTCTTTATTTTTGTGCTCTACTTTATCTTTCTGGACCCAGGTCCTGTTTTCTAAACTCATCTCTTCTTGGCCCTACCTCCCAGGACTGGCTCCTTCCTGCCGTCCCTTTGGGCCTCTGCTCTCTTCGCCTTTTCCTGCTGCTTCCCTGCCTTCATCCTGGGAACTAATGCTCAGCCTCTCTGGAGCAGGAACACGAGCCGTTTACTCTCTCACGACCTCCCTGCTTTTCGTCCTTGCCTGTGAACTTCATCAGTTTATTTCGATCTTCTCCTTCCTTGACTCCATGTTCTTTCCTTTTCATTCTGCTACTCTGGGCCCTGTTGTCCAGCCTCGTTCTTTCCATTTCCATGTTTGCTTCATCATCTCTGCTCTGCCTCTTCCCAGCCTGCTCCCCAGCTGCCCTTGACCTGCTGAAAACTACAATAATATCACTGCATTCTGCTTAGGGGTAGACTTGAAGAGTGGTGAGCAGCAGAAGTTAAGAAGAAGGGTGGTTAAGAGCACAGGTTCTTGGGCTCAAATCCTGGCTTCAAATCCAGACTGTGTGATCTTGTCAAGTTAGTGCCTCTCTGTGTCATCTTCCTCTGTAGAGGGGCCTGCGAGCAGCACGCATGCAAGTCATAGCGCTACCATGAGGGCTGAATGTACCCGTGGACATCAAGCACTTAGAGTAGGGCCTGGCATGTAATGCCACGCAGGTGTTCATTGTCATTTCTCTGTTTCTTTGCTCCTGACCTGCGACTGCTTCCTTTTTTGTTCACACTGAGTATGTCTCTGCACACTTCACAGGTTAAAACATTAGCATGTTATTTGTAAAACAATATTTAAAAACATTATTCTTTATAAGATAAGAAGAAACTTTAATGTTTGATTTCTACAATAGTTATGTGTCTGTGTGTAAAATAGTATACAACAAAGAACGTGCAAGCCTTTTTTTTCTATATGTCAGCTTAAATAAATGATCCGTTTTTTTGTGAGCAGCAAGTTCAAAGCTAAAATTTGGCTGATTCATGTGATTCCTCCTTGCTAATAGACGTGAAGAAGTGGTGAGCTGTTCTTTACTTTTTTCTAGCTACATTCACTGACCTACACTTGATGGTTTGTGTAGTGCTCAGGGGCTAGAGATCAAAATTACAGGAAATAAGGAAGAAGGAATAGAAAGAAGAGACTAGAGAGGAGGCATTTTACAAATTGCTAAAAGATGAGGACCAGCACCTTGCTTTAAAAGAAGAAATGGAAGGAAGGATCTACCATTCTCTAGAACAAAAGGCCCACAAAATTTTGAGCATCAGATTTACCTGGAGGGTTCTACCTCTGGGGCTTCCGACAAGTTTGGAGATGTATTTTACGTGTGATGCTGATGCTCTGGTCCAAGGACCACACTCAGAGATACACCGCCATATACTCTTCCTCTTTTCCTTTCATAGCTCTTTATTCTTTGCTTCGTGTTCATTAAAAAATAATGGTATCTCCCTTTAATAATAGTTTTTGTTTCTTCTTGCTCTAAAATAATTTTGCTCTTTGTTTGGGTTCATGCCGTTTATTGTACTTTCCTTCATGTTACCTTTGTTTATAAAGTTGTCCCCATTCGCATACAGTGGATTCCTCTCTTTCCCCTGAGCCCTCATCCCCTCCCCACCTCCCTCTGCCTCAGTCCCTAGCACACTTGAACCCCAGCTTCTCACTTGAACATCCTGCCGGGTGGCCAATGCATACTGGAATAGGGTCTGCCCCCTGAGTACAGCATGGAAAAGTGGGGCCTTGGAGTTGAGCTAAAGCAAGAGAGTTACCGTGAGAGTTTCCCAAGAGTGCGCTCGCCGGAAGGGAGACAGGCGAACAGCAGGGTGAGGAGCTCAAGTGCTGGGTGACAGACAGGACGATGTACCCGAGCTGAATGTTAGAGGATCGTAATAGACATCTGCTGTTCCTGCCTTTCTAGTGCCTCCTTTTTTCTGGTGCAGCATCTGACTTTCACTTTAAGGAATTATTTCTCTTCCACTCTGTGGGACTGATAATTTGGGGCCCCACCTTCCCAGCCTCAGCTGTGGGCTCTAGGCTATTCAGTCTAAGTCACAGATGCTCTGGTCAGGGTGATTTGTCACTGGGGGGACATGTGGCCCCAGTTGGGCTACTCTGAGTCCTTTTTTGAAACCTGATATGAAGGGAAAGAGAAGATCACTTTCCTTTGGGAAGTTCAGGTGTTAAGATCATGTTCACCAGGGTTGCTGGGGATGGTTTAGACTTCCATTTGGAGAAAACATGCCTGAAAATGAAGCCAAGACCACAAAAAGCAAGGGAGGGAAGGAGATGGAGAGGGAGAAGAAGAGGGAATTTAGTTATTATTTGAATTCCTGACTCTAGCTGTGTCAGAAGCCAAACTACTGCTGGAATTTTCAGTTATATGAGCCAATTAAGACTTGGTTTTGGCCAGGTGTTGTGGATCTATCTGTAATCTTAGCTACTTGGGAGACTGAGGTGGAAGGATCATCACTTGAGCCCAGGAATTTGAGGCTGCAGTGAGCTATGATCGGGCCACTGCAGTCCAGCCTGGGTGACAGAGGAAGAACCCCATCTCTGAAAATAAAAAAAAAAGACTTAATTTGATAAAGCTATATAAGTTGGGTTTCTGTTATTTGCAATACAAAAAAAAAAAAAAGTCCAGAAGTACATTCAAGGTGTTGCTTTGGTCTACACAACATTCATATTATGCCCTCTTTCTTTTCTTTTCTTTTCTTTTCCTTTCTTTTCTTTTCTTTTCTTTTCTTTTCTTTTCTTTTTTTTTTTTTGAGACAGAGTCTTGCTCTGTGGCTTGTGCTAGTGTGCAACGGTCTCATCGTAGCTCAATGCAACCTCAAACTCCTGGGCTCAAGGGATCCACCTGCCTCAGCCTCCCAAGTAGCTGGGACTACAGGTGTGCACCACTAAGCCCAGCTAATTTTTCTATTTTTAGTAGAGACAGAGTCCCGCTTTTGCTCAGGCTGGTCTCAAACTCCTGAACTCAAGAGATCCTTCTGCCTCAGCCTCCCAGAGTGCTAGGATTACAGGTGTGAGCCACTGTGACTGGCCCTCGTTTTTCCTTTGAAACTTTCCTCAACTCTCCACTCTCAAGTGCATGGATGGTGACACTTGGCTTGGCCAATCTGTGAGTTCCATGTTCTTGGCTATAGCAGTCAGTTCAGGGGTGAACACAAGGGCATAATCCAGATCCAAGAAACTCAATTCTGGGATTTTTATAGGAACTATTGGAAATGCAAAGCTAGTTTTTCTTTGCAATTGCAAATGCTGGAAGCCTGGAGCTGTTGCAGCGATTAGCTAGGAAGGGCCTCTCTGAAAGCAAGGTCCACAGAGGACATTTGAACACAGAGAGATCAAGGCTGATGACATCAAGATTCAGAACAGCCGAGGTTAAGAGGTTTGGGAAGCTTAAAAAACACATTAAAGAGAATTGTTAATCAGCTGCAGAGTGCACATGTTTAGAATCACACTAAATCATGGTCAATTTAAGCAGATCTCCCCAATGGACTTTGTGTCCCAAAAGAATATTTTAGTTGTAGTGTTAGCCAAAGGAGAAGTTTTTCCTGTCATTTGTTCCATTATATAGAGGGATTAAAACTATTCATTGAAAATTGTGATACAATCAGAATTTCAGGACCGAAAGGGAACTTAGCATTTATCTAGACTGATGTTTTCCAAACTATGGGCCATATTGTTTTTCCAATTGGTCCATAAATTCATATTTGTCACAAACATTGTCCCGTAGATGAAAAAAATGCATGTATCTGACACACATTGCATGAATCATCATTTTTCAAATGCACACAGATGCTGCTACAATGAACTATGTTGTAATTCATTTAACATCTGGACAGAAAGCACAGTAGCTATTTATCAATCGATAAAGTCATTTTCTCAATTAGCATAAACATCTACTACCAACCTTTAGTAGGAGCAAGGGTCTGAAAAAATTTTTGATGTTAACTGAAAAGATTTTAGCACATTGACCTGGACCGAAATGCTGATTTGTAACAAGTGAAGAAAACTGAGAGGTTACATGACTCGTCTGGATATGTGTAGTGATTCTGTGACGCTTTTGTCACCGTGCATGGCCAAGGAAAGGTAACTTCCCAGGTGGCACAGGAAGGGCCTCTGAGGTAAATGGCGAGGAGGAGAAGAGTCTTGCTCATTCATTCCATCTCCGTCACCCGTGATCCTCACTATCGTCACCAGCTCCTGTCCCCTGGGTATCTTCCCACCATCCTCTGCACCTCTTCCCTCTTGCTCACGGCACTCTTGTCACGTGACTTCCTCCCAGTGTTTTGGAAAGGCTCTGCTTTTCTCATCCCTCCCGGACTCTGATGCATGTGATTGCCTGTCTAGAATGCTCTCCACTGCCTTCCTTTGCTTAAGTTAATGCCTCCTCTGTCCTCCCCTCTTGGCTGGAGAGTCTCTTCATCGGAGGAAAGCCAGCCTGATTACACACGTCCCAGCCCCTGCCTGTCGAGTCCTTTTTGCTGTATGTCTTCCACAGACAGCATTGCTTTCCTTCCAGGCACTGCTCTCAGTGTGTAACTCTGCTTTGCGCTGGCATTTGACCAGCACTGATTTCCCTACCAGGATGAGAATGCCCTGAGGGCGGGGACCATGTCTGTTTTTGTGCATTGCTGTCTCTCCAGTGCCTGGCACTCAATAAAATTTGTTGCACAAATGTAGCAGGCTTCTAAAGTGCCTTAAATTTCTACTCTCTGTGCTCCTCTGCCTCTGCTATGCCAGTTTTTGCATTCTGAGGTTTGATTTCCACTTTTTTCTGTTTTTGTAACTAGTCTTGGAACTCTTCAAGGGCAGAAACTGTATTGCATTTATCTTTATATCACCAATGTATGTATCTATTTTTCATCCAAAATGTGAACAGAAGGCCCACCTGCAAGTTTGTGACATAACCAGAAAACTATGTCCTATATACATCCCTCTTTCTAAAAATAGCCTGGCATGTGCTCTGGTATAATCTGACTCAGATGCTTCATATAGTAGAATTTCAGGAAGATGCCTGTCTATAAACACTAGTTAAAATCCCTGAATTGAGTTAGTCTTTAAAATGTACATTTAAGCCACTGCTAAGATAAGATGAATATATCACGCCTGGGTTTAACTAGAAGCAAAGGCTCTTTGAGCCGCATGCATTCCGTTGCTTCACAAACACCTTTTCTACTTAACCTGAAGTGAAAGCTACAGGCTTTCAGGACATGTGGCCTAAGAAAACCACCCAAGAATAATGCTGCATTTACCATAACGTGTAAGCACAGACTCTTGGGGTTATACACCCTGGATTTGAACCTTAGCTTTGCTACTAACTAGCTGTGTGGCCTTTGTCAGTTACTGTATCTCTCTGAGCTTTATTTTCTTTACAGCTAAGAGGAGAGCCCAATTGCACCAAACCTGCAGGACTGTAGGAAGCATAGCTGAAACCACACAGGTGAGGTGCTGTGCACCGGGCCAGACGGAGGGTCATGGTCATTATCACTGCTTCTCCCTAAGCAGGAGGTGGGTGGGGCTGGTGCAGCTGAGTGGGAGGAACATTCTGGATGGGGACAGCACTGCTTCTTCTTTCTCTGCAGCCAGAGTGGTAAATGGGAGAGGATTAAAAAGGTTTCTGGGGAATTGACAACAGCCCTATCCAAGCCATTATGAGCCATTTGTTCTTTTTTTGGGCCAAAGGTTGGGGGTGGAGAGTTGAGGTATGAGTGACTTGATGATCAAGATGAGACAACTGAGTGACAGGTATAACAGTTTGTTCCAGTAAGAATAAAATATCAAAAGACCTTGAGGAAGGAAGGTAGAACAGATACACTTAAAATATAGCTCAACACAGACCCCAGGATGAAACAGTCAATGCCTCAGAGCTTCCTGGCAGTTGCGGACTCTGACAGTACTTTTACTGTAGATTTTAAGTGTGATTTTTTTTTTCTTTTCATGATGTCTCACTTACATGCTGATTTCCTCTGCAACCTGATGTTTAATTATTGCTTTTTTTGAAATGGTGAAGATTCAGATTAGATGGCAGAATGAAAGAAGACTGTAGGTTATAAACTGCAACACAAATGGAAAGAATGATCATGAAAGATTTCTTTAATTCCAATGAACTGTCTTCTTCTTAGTTCATTCTAATCCATTCTTCGGACTTGACCAGGGGGTTGGTCCTAAAACACAATCTGGCCACGTCTTTCCCTTGCTTATAGACTTTCTGGCCTCAATACTTACAGTAGTGATTGTCATTTTCTTTACATTCTTATGTTTTTGTTAAATGGTCTACAAAATCACATGGTATAGAAAAGCAACAACTCTTTTCCTTCTTTCCTTCTCTAGTTCTGCTTCTCAGAGCAGAGTGTGTAAAACCATCTCAGTGTTGAAGCTCTCAAGTGCATTGGTAGGGTTTCTAGGACTTTAAAAAATTATTTTAAAACTGTGACTATATCATAATCACTTACAGAAAGTTTAAAAAATAGCAAAATGAAAAAAATATGTCTTTGCTTATATTGTCCTAAGAGTGTCACGGTTTATTTAAGCATTACCATATTGTTGGCTAGACCCCAAATTATATAATTATTCCCCTAATTTGGGGACATTTAAATTATTTCCAATTCTTGTTACTATAAATAATAGTGTGGAAAACATCTTTTCCCATATATTTCAAAATTGTTTTTCCTTCAGATTGATTATTCAAGTTGCAAAATCTGGGCCACACATTACAAACACTTTTGTGGATCATGGTACGTATTACCAAACTACCTTCAGAAAGGATTTGGCCGCTATACGGTGCTGCCGGAAATATACGATCGTACCCTTTCCATCTTACCCTTGCCATTCCTTTTTTGATTTTGACTAACTGATATCTCATTGTTGTTTTCAGATATAGGCCTCTTTATTTTTAATCATATACAAATTTATTGTCTAAGTATTATTCTTGGTGGGAAACTTCTTGAGACATAAAATTTAAAACTCTACTTTTAAACTTAGGTTTCTTTTAAGGTTAAAAATACTGAAACTTTATTGTTTTTGAATGCTTAATTATCAAATGACCAGATCTGATGAACTCTAGCATCATTTTCTCATAGACGCATTATTTCTACCTTGCTTCGGTTCCCGCAGCATGTTGCTATAGGAAAAGGTGTGGTGAATCACATGCCATCCTGTGTTGGCCAAGAAAATAACTCCGTCTCTGCAGTTGTCTGGCACATCCTGACTAAATATGTGGTAAGACTTAGAAGTGTTTCAAAGGTTTCTTGTTCCAAAATTTGGGGAAAAAACTGTAAGTTGCTTGCACATGTAAGCATAAAACGATTCACTTGATATTAGTGCCTCTGGGTTCTTTGATTGAAGAGTATATATGGGGGAACAGAAAGGCCCCTCATTTAAATGCAAATAAAGACTTGATGTGTTTTTCCTCTTTGTTCCCTGGAAAAGATTTATAGTATGGTAAACAGAAATTCCAACCTGGCTGTCAGGCATTGTATCTACATGACGCCAACTTTTGTAAGTGAACTGTGAATTTTGTGCCCAAACTTGTTGTTTCATGCTATTTTTCATCAGAGCAAATAAAGGGATTGATCTCAGGACCCAGATGGTTGCATGGATGGCTGGTCCCATTGATCCACCTGCTTTAATGGACCACTGTGTAACAGAGTGGAAAAGCAGGAAACTTGATTTAGGCACCATTTTAATCAGAGACTGAAGTCAAATGACATGGGTGCTCAGGTCATTACAATGTCCTCCAGTAACTCCATCCTGTGTGAGCTCATCTCATAGTAGGATGGGAAGCTCTGTTGACCTCCCCTCAGTCATGTGCATGACAAATATTAATAGAATTGTTTTTCAGGGTATCAACAGTCGATATGTTTTGAGATAAGGTTCAGTTTTCCCAGAGAAATGTCATAAATGCAATAGTTTTATTTTGATAACTTCCCATATAACTTTTGAATAGGGAGAACATGCATGGTTTTCTCAAGGGTGAGACACAAACAATTCTCAACAAACAAGAATTTGCTATGAAGAAACGCACTTTAATTTTATAGCTATTTTTCCTTGTCCAATCCTAGCTCCTTCTCAGCTTTTCAGAACCCTCATTCATCTACCTACTGGCCCCCACACACCATGCACCCCACCCCAGAACTTGTACAACCTCTGGCAAAACATGAAAGTCCCCTGCCCACTCGTGAGAGGTGTTTGGGAAACATCTTCTGTTGTAAGTATTGCTCCCCAAACCGTTGTTTCAAATGATTCTTCAGAGGCAAATAAATGAGCTGTGAACCAATTTCATGAGTGACCAGAAAAAATTGATCCATCTACCTTAATGGATCATCACGTAGCAGAATTAAACAACAACAACAATTACAGCAAAAACACAACAACAGGATGGGTATATACATACATAATGAGTGCGATGTGCACCATCTGGGGGATGGTCAGGCTTGAGGCTCTGACTGGAAGGGAGGGGGGGCAAGGGCAATGTACGTAACCTTAACATTTGTACCCCCATAATATGCTGAAATAAAAAAATAAATTAAAAAAAAAGAAGCATAAAAAAAAATAAGACAGTGGCCTTTTGTTACACTTACTGTAACATTTTCAAGGTTCATCCATGTTGTACCATATCTTCTTTTGCACTGATATGTGGTTATATCATATTTTTATTTATCCATTCATCAGTTAATGGACTTTGAGGTTGTTTCTGAGAAAAGAAAAAGTGGCTCCAAGAGGTCTGAGTTATGTGAGATATGCAAAATTTATCAGGCCCAGAAAGACATGAGTATGAGACTTCCCTCACCCCACCAGTTGTGCCCTGGGGCAATTGTTTAAAGGCATTTCTTTCTTTCTTTTCTTCCCTGTAGTTTCCTGACTAGCTACCTCACCCATTATCTTCACATTATCTTCAACCTGTGACACAAAGAATAATGTATAGTCAATCGATAGCTATGTTACTTCAATGTAAATTCTTGGTGAACAAATTAGGCCCTGCCTTCTTTTTCCCTTTAAGAACCCACATGTAACTGCTGCTAAAAGGAGCATACACTAAGGGCAGCTTAAATCTATGCTCCTGGATTGCAGTCCTCAAACTTGGCCCAAATAAGCTCTCTACGTATATTAATTTAGCCTCAATTTCTTTCTTTAGGTCGACATTTCCGCTTTTTGGCTAGTATGAATAATGCTGCTATGAATACTCATGTTCAAACACATTAATATACATGTTTTCATTTCTCTCGGGTATATACCTAGAGTGGACTTGCTGGGTCATAAGGTAACTCTATGTTTGAGGAACTGCCAAACTGTTTTCCAAAGTGGCTAAACCATTTTACATCCCCATCAGCCATGGGTTCCAATTTCTCCACATCCTTGCCAATGCTTGTCTTATCAATCTTTTTTATTACAGCCACCCTAATGGGTGTGAAGTAGTATCTCATTGTGGTTTTGGTGTGCAATTCCCTAACTTATTGGTCATTTCTATATCTTCTTTGGAGAAATGTCTATTCAGAGCCTTAGTCCATTTTTTAATTAGGTTAGCTATTTATTGCTGAGTTGTAAGAGTTCTTCATATATTCTGGACATGAGCCCCTTACCAAATACATGATTTGCAAAATATTCTCCCATCCTATGAGTTTTTTCGCTTTCTTGATGGTGTCCTAGAAGCACAAAAGTTTTTAATTTTGATGAAGTCCAATTTATTTTTTTCTTTGGTTGCTTTTGCTTTTGGTGCCATATCTATGAAGGCTTTGCCTGACCCAAAGTGGCAAAGGTTTACTCCTATGTTTTCTCCTAATAGTTTTAGCCGTTATATTTAGGTCCATGAGCCATTTTGAGTTTATTTTTATGTGTGGTGTCAGGTAAGGGTTCAATTGCATTCTTTTGCATATCTAGTTGTCCCAGCACCATTTTTTTTTTTCTTTTTTTTTATTTCAGCTTATTATGGGGGTACAAATGTTAAGGTTGCGTACATTGCCCTTGCCCCCTCTCCCCCCTCCAGTCAGAGCCTCAAGCCTAACCATCCTCCAGACGGTACACATCGCACTCATTATGTATGTATATACCCATCCCCTCCTCCCCCCCTCCCATCTGCCCGACACCCGATAAATGATGTTCCTATGTGTCCACTTAGGTGTTGATCAGCTAATACCAATTGGCTGGTGAGTACATGTGGTGCCTGTCCATCCATTTTTGGGATACTTCACTTAGTAGAACGGGTTTCAGCTCCATCCAGGAAAATACAAGAGGTGCTATATCACC
>CAUYRT010102684.1:0-28080 GCA_963574885.1 Lepilemur ruficaudatus | reverse complement strand
GTGGATAAAGTTTAATTACAGTCTTGTGCCACATGACTTTTTGGTCAATGACAGACCACATATATAATGGTGGTCCCGTCAGACTATAATGGAGCTGAAAAATTTCTATCGCCTAGTGATGTTGTAGTAGCCATTGTGTTGCTGCAGCACAGCATATTATCTTTTCTATGTTTAGATACACAAATATTTACCATTGTGTTTCAATTGCCTACAGTATAGTAACCTACTATCGAGGTTCATAGCCCAGTAGCAATAGGCTCTAGCCCAGGCATGTAGCAGGCTGTACATCTAGATCTGTGCAAGTACCCTCTGTGATATTTGCACAATGACGAAATCACCTAATAGTACACTTCTCAGAACGTACCCCTGGCGTTAAGCCGTGCATGACTGCATTTGTTCTTAGTGTCTCCCCATGAAATTAAAGCTCTGTCGAGGGCAGGGATTTCTTTTGTTTGGGTCACTGTTACATCTCTAACACCTAGAATAGTCCTTGGCACACAGGAGGTGCTCAATAAGTACTTATTTTACAAATGAATTATAGTTCTGTGCTTAAAGGAGCTCTTTTTTGTAACACATTGAGGAGGGTTAAGGAATGTTTCTGGGTCCCAAATGACAGCCACTGGTGGCTGTGCAGCTTGGGTGCATCAGTGCATCACCATGATCTAGAGGAACATGGTTAGGGTCACAAACATTAATAAAGACTCTGATTCAGGGCCAATATTTGCATAGCAGTAATTATTCAATAAATCGTTGAATGGATGAGCCCACAGAGGCTTAACTTCCCACAGAGTAGAATGTCATGGTAAGTAAAGAGTTATGTGAGAATTTGGAAACTATTTTTCCATTTTCCAGAAGATCTTAGGATGCTGTTAAAATAATGCCAATTTACCAGGGACTCTATACTCTTGGATACTCACAACTTGTGTAATCATGTTGCACACAGAAATCACCTTTGTCTTACTGGGCCCACTATTAAACTTTTCTTCCTTCTTTGAGCATCAGTGTAAGACTGAGATCTATCTGGATAAACAAAAGTCTCACTGTACAATTCACCTTCTGGTTTTTATTTTCCCTACCCATGCCAACAAGAGAAAAATAAAAGTTTTCAAAATTAAAGATCAGCCCAATTTTGAAACAGCTGCTTTTCCCATTATAGTAAGATACTGTCTGTGTATATTTTAAAGTCTAAAGGACAAATCTAATATGTAAAAATACCTTTAAAGAAATAAGAAACACATTCTGTAATAAAAATGTGGGTGGGGAGGGAAGGAATAGGGAGTTGTTGATCAAAGGGTGCAATGTTTAAGATAGATAGGAGGAATAAGTTTTGAGATCGACTACACAGCAGGATAACTATGTCAAAAATGATGCATGTTTCAAAATAACTAAGAGTAAATTTCAAGTGTCCTGCCATAAAAAATAATAGGTAAGCAACGTGACAGATATGTTAATCAGCTTGATTTAATTATTCCACACTGTAAACATATATCAAAAACATCACATTGTATCCCATTAAATGCATATAATTATAATTTGTCAATTAAAATAATATTAAAAAATAGGAAAAAAATCTAGGTGAATATTCATTTGAAGACCAAAATTTTAAGGTAATTATTTCCCATTTTTGGATCAACTATTATCCTACTTTGTTTTCTGAAGTTATCTATTTGATGAAAAGGGATAATAAATTCTGAATAATGTTTTTCAATAAGTCATTTATGTACTGGCCTCAATCTACTAAAAGTTTTTAGATGAATTAAAAAATGGTTTCTAAACCAAATGCTGTTCATCAAATCTTAACTTATTTAAGTAATTCCAATGTCAGTCCACATTGCTTAATATAATGAAAATATAACTACATAAATCAAAATCTCCATACATTTTTCATCTTTCGTATGCATTTAGTCCTGAGAAAATATACTTCTCTTAAGTAGTTTGTGCATACCACAAGAGGTAATAGAGAAAAAGGAACCCAAATGTAAGACAGCATCGCTAAACAAATTGGCCACTACAATAATATTAAGAATTGCTTATATCCAATCCATATTAAAAACACTGACCACTTGGGAAACAGTGGCGTTTGCTACTGTACTAAGAGTTTTTCCTTGTGATATAACTGGATTCTTGGTCATATGAAAAACAAAACAACAGAAATAAGATCTTTATTTTTTTCTAACCAAAAGAGAATATACAAAATGGACAAATATACTGATTTTATGTCTCTTTAATGAATTCCTTGGATTCTAACCTTACTTTTTTCAAATTAGAGTCATTTTATATTTACAGAAAAGCTGCAAAGATAGTATTGAGAGTTCCTTATGTGCCCTTTATCCAGTTTCTTCTTATGTTAATATCTTACATAATCGTGGTACATTTGCCGAAGCCAAGAAATTAACTTGGGACAATACTATTATCTAAAATATAGACTCTATTCTGATTTCACCAGTTTTCCCAAGCACATCCTTTCTGTATTCTGGCACCTATCCAGGACCCCTTGTTGAACTTAGAAGCTTTACCTTTTGATCTGTTTCTTCATCCTCATCTTGATAATCATCGCAGAGTGGGCTGGAGTTGGCTGCAAAGGTGGGTCCCTGAGAATAGTACTGAGAACTTCGGTAGCCATCCCGCCGCAACTTGTCACATTCTGCGGAGGTACAGGTGGGGAAGGGAGAAGGGGAATTAAAAACCTGAATTTTTACTTTTCTGTACTTAATTTTTTAAGGCATAATAGGATTAAAAATATTAATAATGAAAATGATGATAAAAACAACTAAGAATTATTAAAGCACCTACCACATACCTTATTAATACACTTGAATGGATTATCTTTAGAGTTCACAACAACCCAATGAGGTAGATACCATCATTAACTCCACCTTACTCACAGGAAATTGAAGCTAAGAATAAATATATTATGCGTTCTATAATGTTACACAAGTGAGCAGTGGGCTCAGAATATTAACCCAGGGCCTTAATTACTATACTATAATTTTTGACACAAAACAATGAGGTTATTCCACATTTTAAAAAAATAGAGGTCAGTTATGGTGGCTCATACCTGTAATACCAGCACTTTGGGAGGCCAAGGCAGGAGGACTGCTTGAGGCCAGGAGCTTGAGGTCAGCCTGGACAACATAGCTAGACCCTAGCTCGACAAAAAACAGCCCTGGTTACCCAGGAGGCTGAGGCAGGAGGACTGCTTGAGCCCAGAAGTTTGAAGTTACATTAAGCTATGATCACATCATCACTGCACTCTAGCCTGGGCAACAGAGCAAGACCCAAGCAGTTTTTGTGCCATGCTTTTTTCTTAGACTCATCAGCTGGAAGTAACAGAAGAGATCATGGATTATAATGCTCTCATTTGATTTTTAGTTCTCAACTTAATTTTGATGCCAAACAGCCTATAAATACTGTGTGGAATTTAATATGAAGCCAGGTGCCAACCCGAGATGTCTGCCAGTCCATAGAAGAATGCCTGGCACAACCAAGTGAAAGGTACCCGGGGGCCATCGTACCCTGGATCGCAGGGGACCAGGGCCATGGCCTGTGTGGAGACCAGGATTCTCTTCAAGGGAAATCACTGCACTGAGGACCCTCATCAGTGGGAAACAGTGCTCTAAGAAACGTTCTAATGGCTTTTTAAAGCCAGACACACAAAGGGGCATTTGCCTTGCCAAAGGATTTGCCACAGATTTCCTTTAAATGTCCAGCTTTTTGTGCTTGGTTTTGGAACAGTTTTCTCTTTGCACAGCTTTACAAAACCATTCACCTACAGGCATAGAACTAAACTAGGGCACCTTCAGAGTTCCTCGCTAACGTTAGGACCTATGATTCTTCCTCAAAGAGGAGACAGGTCACTTCAGTGGAGGGATAAAAATATTAGACTAATTTTAAATAAACCAGGGAATAAAAAATCCTCATTCTCCTTTGCTGCCTACCTCACAGTGGGAGTGGATACAGAAAGTTTCCAATTCAGAACTGCAAATCAGATAAAAATTAGGATCTAGTAGAATGCCAAGCTAACTAAAAAATGCATAGGCAATCATAAAACAGTTAAATGATACCATCTTGGTTACTTACAGGTTAAAAAAAATTTGTGATCTGGGCAGGCAACTACTTGTAATGTTGATTAAAATAGATTTTTAAAAAAAATTTCTGAAACTTCCAGAACATAACACATTTTAAAATGAGAATTTACTCATCCTAATCTAATCCTTTATAATGTGAAGTATTTTCACACTTTCTCTAACATTTGACAATTTTTTCTAAAATAAATAGTACAATCAGAATCTTTATTCGCATGCTACAGAGATAATGTTACAAAAAATATGATTAGCAGTTTTTAAACAGTGTTTTCTGCAGAGTTCTGGGATTCTGTAAATATTACATCTGATTTTCTTTGAACAACTAAGATAAAAAATGATGCTCAAGATCAATAGTTTTGCACACCAGATTTTAACACAATGCAGGGAATTAACTCATTAACTTGTGTAGCTAAATTTAACTTGCCTGTGGTCCTAGAAATAAAGCTATTCTTGCTGTCTCTGTAGAACTGATGTCTCCCAAGGATTAGGGTGAACCTTGTAAAATAAACTAATATAAACTGTTACCACTTGTAGCTACTTATCTATGTAATTCAGGGTTTTCAACTACTTTACAAATAAAACAAAATACAGATAAAGTGGAGGCCAAGGCCCATTTAAACTAAATCCTTTTGTTATTCAAATGGCCTTTTTTGCTTCATCAATTAACCTTTAAGAAGTTTAAGTTATAAAACTTAACACTGTTCAAACATTACTTTTAAAAATCTGTTTTATGTATGAGATACCATTAAAGATAGTATCTGGAAAAGAGATCTCTTCTCCTAGGAAACAGACAAATCTGCTAGGTGAGATCATTTCTAAGGGTGATTATTAGTTTGATATTCTTGGCAATAATATTAAAAACAGCCACCATGACTTGACATATATTAAATTTTAAAAGACCAAATATCACAAAATCAGTATCCATGTGTTAAAAGCATGAAAGGCTGGCAATTGTTATTACTTCCAGTGTGTGTCACCTTTTTGAGCCCAATTAAAAAGACAGTGCATTTTTTCCACCATGAAGTTTATGTCACAGAAAAGTGTGAATAGTAATATAACAAAGATTAGTATAACAAATGAAATATGATGCTGGGTCCTAGATTAAACTAGACAGTATAAACCTATGGGCACATGACCAATTTTTTTTACTCATTAAATTTCAGAAATCTAGTAAACTTATCAAATTCCATTGTCACTTATTCTAACTCTAAAGGAGATCTAGGAAAACTTCCTCTTGTCAAGTTGCAACAGATCTCAGTTTCTAGAACCATGGCTTTGTTCATTAAAAACTGAGTTTATTGTCTACAGAGTGAGTAAGAGCGAGCCATCACGAATAAACGCAGACTTTTCCAACACTAAACTGAGAGAGAAACTACAAGGCAGAGCATAATTTAAAGCCAAGTTATGCCAGCAACTACAGGCTAGAAACAAGATATCAAATGTAATAGAACACATATTCTTTTTGCAAAGAAATTCAGAGTAAAGCTGTGTTCTTGTTCTCATGGTACTGCCTGGATAAAGGCATTACTGTTTGTCGTGTCCTCTGCTTTCCCAATCACAAATTTCCCCCTTCTTCCTTTCATGTCAAACCATTTTCTTTAGCCCAAGGACAATGGGCAAACATTTCTTGGTAGATCAAAGTTTTAAATATACAAGAAAAAAAAATAATGTCATAAAGCTAGATGGTCATTTGACCATCACATGAATTTAGTACTGCTTTGGCCTCCAAACCTTTAAGCATTAAGCTATTCTTCAGATGTTCAATTTTTTAATACAGTTTTTCTCCCTTATCCTTGGGGGATAGATTCCAAGACTCAGAGTGGATACCCTGAAACCACAGACAGTAATGAACGCTATATACACTATGTTTTTTCCTGTACATCCATACCTATGATAAAGTTTGAGGTGAGACAGCAAAACTAGCGCGAGTTTCTTTTTCCTTCATCATTTCATGAATAGAAGATTTGTTCTTACCATAGACATGAGCAACCTCAGCATATATTTTTGTTTTTTTTTTTTTCCTGTCCTTATTAGGTCGAGAACTTACATCTTTTCACTTAAAAGAAGCACTTGACTACTTCTCTTTGGCATATCCAAATGGCCAGCATCACTACTCTTGTTGCTGGGGGCCCTTATTAAGTAAACTAAGGGTGACTTGAACACAAGCATTGCAATACTGTTACTGTCAATCTGGTCACCTGTCTGATCATTGAGAAGGCTACTAAACCACTAGTGGGTGGCCATGAACACAGTGGACAAAGTGATGATTCACATTCCAGGCAGGACGGACCAGGACAATGCAAGATTTCATCACACTACTGAGAATGGCACACAATTTAAAACTTATCAATTGCAGCTGGGCATGGTGGCTCATGACTTAATCCTAGCACTTTGGGAGGCTGAAGAAGGAGGATCAATTGAGGCCAGGAGTTTGAGACCAGCCTGGGAAACACAGTGAGACCCCATCCCTACAGAAAAATTTTTTTTTAATTAGCCAGGCTTGGTGGCACACACCTGCAGTCCCAGCTACTTGGGAGGCTGAGGCAGGAGGATCACTTGAGCCTAGGAGTTTGAGGCTACAATAAGCTGTGATTGTGTCACTGTACTCCAGCCTGGGTGACAGAGCAAGACTATCTCTCTAAAAAAATAAAAAATAAAAATAAAACATAAATTGTTTATTTCTGGAATTTTCCATTTAATATTTTTGGACCATGGTTAACCGTGGGTAACTAAAACTGTGGAAAGTAAAACCTAGGATGGGGTGGGATTACTTTAGACTATTTTATACATGTTATCTGTATGAGGAAAAAGCAAGTCACTTAGTGATGCTAATAAAAGCATGTGGGCATTTGTACCATTGATTTGTATAATTTGTCATGATTGATTTTTTTCATATGTATAATTCTGTGAAAGAAAGCATACTATACAGTGAAAATTCCTGAGTTTATTATACAGATTCTGAAACATAATCTGAGGGGAAATAGTAACATCTATTTAAGTCAAGAACTAAGTATGACCTGCTCAAATGAGAGGGCGAGGGAGAAGGAGGAGGAGAAAAGACAGAAATTGATTACAAAGTGTGAATAAAATGAGATTTGCTTTTCCATTCCCCACGAAATGACATGGGAACATGAGTGGATGCTGAAAGAAAAAAAGTGAGAAGTTTGCTGATGTCTTAGATAGTGTGAGAAAGAAGAGAACGGAATCATGAAAAAAGTACAGTCATTCTTTGGTATCCGAGGGGTATTGGTTCCAGGACCCCCGTGTGTACTGAAATCCGAGCATAGCAGGTCCTGCAGTCAGCCCTCAGAACCCGTGCACAGGAAAAGCTGCCCTTCCGTATACTCAGGTTCCGAATCCCACCACCACTGTATTTTCCATCTGAATTTCGTTCTGGATGCAGAACCCGCTAATAGGGAGGACTATTAATTGAAAAAAAAAAATCCGTGTATAAGTGGGCCCGTTAAGTTTGAACCCACATTGTTCAAGGGTCAACTGTATTTGAAACAAGTACTGCTGCGTGAAAAGCCTGAAGGACCAGTTCAGTAGGTCAGTTTGTCATTTTTCACATTGTATGGGTAGCGTTGGTGTGTATGAGTAGGAAAGTTTTAAAACATTCAAGTCAAAAGCACAATTTTGGTGTTTCACAACAGCACAGTATTCTAGACATGCCATATTTTAAAACCTGAATGTGGTTTATTTTTAACAGTATTAAATCTTTTATAATCTTCTTCCTATAATTCAAGGTCATTAAACATTGGGAGGACTCCAGTTCCAAAGTTAATTATAAGAATAATGGTCATGACGCGCTTGCCTCAGTGAGACTGTCCTGTGATGAGCTGGAGTCTAAAAAGTCCTTTTCCCAGATCACTGATTTTTAAAGCTGGTACTACTGACGCTTTCCTAAACTGAAAGCTCTTTGCTATCATTATTTGATTTGTGTTTAAAACAATTCTGTTGGAATTGAAGGAAAGCAGACATTATATCTGTCCTATGGACTATGAAACCCACGTGGAAAGTTTCTGGTAGACCCAGGTTTCTACACGTCTATCCCAGTTAATAATAATCCATCAGATTATTAACAACAGGGTAAAAGGCCAGTTCTATCATATATCTTCATCTAAGCTCAGGAGGACTGAGAATACGTAAGACTTCAAACATTTATGTTGAGAAGAAAATCAATTCCAGTCCAAAGCTGTCTCAGGTATCATACAGCTAAAGGATCTAGTTTGAGCTTTCAAGCAAGCACACAGAAAAAACTGACTGCACTTAAATACTACACTTTGTAAACATTAGAGAACTTTATTTCCTTAATAAAAATCAAACCGAAATGCATTTTAAAATAGAAGGAATTTTCCTACCACTTCATTAATTTATTCGGTTTGGTAATACTGGAAAAGAGAAAGAAACCACATGGACACTGTAGCTAACATTCTGCCTTGTCACTCACATACAATACGTTTTCCAAAAATACATTTGGATATTCCATAAATTCTTCAAAGTAGCTGAGCTTCAATTTATTTAAATTGTCTTCAAGAATAAACAAACTAGAACATTATAAATAATTAGGAGATTATACATGTTCAAACACTTAAGTTACTTAGTTATTTGTAGCATTATCAAGGGAGTTGAAAAGCTGTGTTAAATCTTAAAAGACACTGTGGATTTAACATAGATCTATTCCTAGATAATTTGATAGCAATTTTAAATGATAGGTTTCAATAATGATGCCCTTGGGGATGGACACGCTTGAAGCTCTGACTTGGGTGAAGCAAAGGCAACATACATAACCTAAACATTTGCACCCCCCTAATATGCTGAAATAAAACAAAAAATTTAAAAATTATGCCCTTTGGTTTATTATTAGATTAATTTTTCATCCTTTTCTTCCTTTGCCTCCTTTTGTAAGAGTTATTATATAGTTATACAGGAGTACTTACTATGGCATAAAAGCACACTATTACATATCACATACGAAACTCAAATTTATCTAATAAATGCATTGCATCTTGACCAATCATCACTTCAATAACACGTAGCATTCAAAACAACATAAAACATAAGAGGGTAAAGAGAAATTATATGGCTCTAACGATTAAGCCCAAGCCATTCTAAAGGTTCTAAGAGTAACTATCTCATCTCTTAATAGCACATATAAAGACGAAATGTTCCAGAGTACAACTTGCTTAACTGCAGGTGACTCAAGAAAAAGAATGCCAATCAGAAAACATGCCAACTATCATCCTGGTGTCAAGGAAAAGAGAAGTTTCCTGAAGGAAATGAGTCTTGCCTTGCCTTAAGAAGGGAGAAAAGGTTATCCAGACTTTTATTCCAGCAGAAAGTTGGAAAAAGGGAAGTCACGCTGGTGACAATTATGTTTTCTTTCCAACCTAGAGGTTCTATGATTCTCCTGATGGGCTTTGGCCAAGTATTTCTTTCTAAACCTCTGAATACTCTTCAGATAGAGCTAACTTGGCAAGAACACAGAATGGATAGGCAGGGGCATCAAAACCGAGTTTCCCAAGTCACCTGCTGCTACCCACCAGAGAGAGGAGCAACAGCAGTTAAGAGCTCAAACTCTGAAATTGAGCAGTTGTGTGTTTGAATCCTAGCTTGTAATGAACGGTGGGGCTGAAGGGTTAGTGCCAATCTTTTTTTTTTTTTTAATTGGGGGAAAACTACAAAGCATTTACAGTACACTGGGGAATTGGGGGGTGGGGGGGTAGACCCAAGTTAGTTCCAATCTTTACGGTGCTTACAATTTAGCTGCCTGATTACAACATGTTCACATGCCAATTTACAGAGTGGTGGTTTTCCAAATTAAGGTGAGTGGGAATTTCTTGGAGGGCTTGTTAAAAACCTTGCCGGGTACACACCCATGTCTGAGTCAGCAGGTCATCGGGGCAGAGCCCAAGAACTTGCATGTCTAACAAGTCCCTCAGTCAATGCTGACGCTACTGGCCTGCAAGCCTCACTATGACAAAACTGTTTCAGAGTAAGGTAAATACCTGGGGAGAAGCAGAAACAAAATCCAAGAGGGTCAGCTTGCTACCCATCCGGGCAGAAGAGAAGTCTTCTCTGCTCAGAGGAGGTGTAGGCAGGGCTCCGGAAGACGGCAATAGAATTTTGGTATTTGGAGACTTCCTATCTATTCCTCATGACAAATGACAAAAGGCCCAAAGAGGAAAGAGGGTTGGTTTGTTTCTTTTATTTTGTCACAAATGACCCACACTCTTCAATAGTACCCTAATGGGAAACCCAGGATGAAGAATTTATCTGATAGGGTACAGACCAACTGGGGGTTGGGAGAGACGCTAGATCTCGCATCTACTTTTAGCCCTTAAAGAATACTGTTTTGTTTCAGGAAAAGCTTTAATTTTGCTACTGTTTAAGCACCTTATATGATGCGATTTCCTTAAAATGCTTGGAGGGTTCTTGCACTCATTTTCACAACCCACTTCGGCTCCAGTGGCAGGGGAAGCTTCCTGATCAGGCCACCACCATCTCACCTGCTTAGCATGGTGACCTCCACCTGGTCTCCTACTCCCACACCCTGTCCTTCTTACTGTCAGCTTTTAACATGGAACCAGGTTGATCAACTTTAAAATGATCAGTCAGATTATGTCACTCCTTAGTTCAAATCTCTCCAATGACTTCCCATGCCCTGAAAGTGAAAGCCAAAGTCTCCCTAATGGTTTCTAAGCCTTATGTGACCTGGCTTGGTGTGGGTGGCTGGCAGGTGCTCAGTGAGTTCATTAAATGAATGAATGTTCTGTATTTGTGTGGCAGTGTACTTGAAAGGGTACTGTGATTATAGGATAGAGGTGATGGCCCCATCCCTCACCCAGTTGGATTTTATCCTTAGCCATACTTTCCTCCTTAATTAACCTAAGCCCTATGTCCTGCCTATTTATCTGATAGTCCATGTTTCAGGGTTTATGAAGCATGACTTGGGGGGCATGGGCTGGGACCAGCATCAATACAGAATTTAATGCCCCTCTCATTAAATAGGCTCCTTCTCCCATCCACATTTATATATATAAGAAATAAGAGGATGGGGGAAGAGTGAGTGGGACAGGATGAGACAGGGAAGATGATGTTCAGTGCTTGATGGGGGTTATTACCTTACCCAAGTCTCAGTAGACTTTCAGGGAAACTGACTAAATCCAGAATGAAAAAGCTAACTGCATCATGAGTAATTCCGAAAGCTGGGAGTTACTCCCAAAACTGGCCAAAAGCTTTCTGGCCAGGCAGAACAGATGCCGCAGGAAAGCTGCAGTTTCAGAGAAAGCTCCCAGACAAGTTTAGGGGAGTAGCAAGAGGAAAGAGAGATGGTGATGGAATGCCACCTTTGAAATGAATGGATGGGTTTCTTAGCAGGGGGAGAAGAAAAATGAAGACAGGCAGACTGCCTAAAAATTATTTTAGCACAATTCCAGGTAACTTCTCGTTTCAATCTACATAGTGTATTTGGCAAAATAAAAGGACCAGGATGGGGAAAATGGAGAAACACAGAGAGAATACACTACTGACTGTGGTCATCAGCTCAACAGTCAAACTGGAAACCAGTTTGCTCACTAGTATTAACACATACTGGAAAAAGGGTACCCCCTTCCCCATCTTTCCCATTTAATGTCAATGAGGAGACCAACATCTCTTTGACATTAAACACCCTAGGCAATCTCATTTTATATAGAAGGGTTAAAAAAAAAAGGCCATTTTGATTAACATTCTCCTTCTATGGTTAATTTCAATCAGAGTGAAATAAAAACCTCCCCCCAAAACTTAGGAGTTAAATATTAAAACTTAAGCCGTTGGATAAACTGTTAGCTTTGTTTTTCATTGCACACCATGGCAAGAATTACTATTAAGATGCCATTTGCCATTGCAGAAAACCAGTTTTAACATTTCTTCTCTTCACATGCCCAAATTAATTTAAGAAGCCTTGAAGAACTAAATCTGATTTAAATTAAGGTGAAAGCTTTCTGATACCCATGATTAATGCGAGTGGGCTAAGAGTCTGCAAGTGCTAGCGAGCACCACCAGAGTGCAGCCAAGTTGGAGGCGATCTCATTTCACTTTAGAATTAAAAAGCCCTATCTATCTCTGGCAGGCGAGGAGCATCACCAAGGTTACCCAATATCAAATGGCCTGCAAAGATTCTAAGCCAACGCCAGAGACTTCAGTTGTACCATCACTGACAGATAACAAACCTTACCCACAGTGCCTTCAATGTAGCATTTTCATGCTGCGCTGAGTGAAATACAGAGGCCACTCAAGTTACTTACTTTATCAAGAGTTAAAATAGAATTGCTGAAACAGCAGACTGGCTACGGGACACAAAAACAAAACAAAAAGCCTTTTGTTGGAACAATCCATAGTGCTTTGTTAAGACCTGGATCGTTTAAATGACTGTCTTTGCCATTCTATCTTTTGTGTGTTGCTTACCATTTTAAAAAAAGGGCAACATGTCTCTTTAACTATCCGAAAAAGCAGTGATTGTTCATTTTTACTTTGCTCTTGCATCTGATTTCCCTCTCACAGGTTAACCAGGCTGAGGAAAGCACTTCTTTCAGGGTTAGCATACTCAGAGCAGTAGCTAGTATTATGGAGAATTTTGCGAGCCATCAGATCTGACATGAGAAATTAAACAGCCCCTTTTGTATATAATTTCCATTCTGTTAATCCCATATTTTTTGTTCTTTGCTCTTCTCTTTTCTCAGTAGGAAATTTAATCCACTGTTTCATCAGGTTGGGCAACTTTCCCTCAAGACAAAAATTCCAAGCGTCTAATGAAACACCAAAAATATATTTTTAAAAAGCCTTTTAAAACATTATCATTTGTCTTTGAAAAGTCAACCTATTAAATTCACAAGAACTGAGTGACGGAGCACCAGCTAAAATCATCCTTTTCGCCAAAGAACTAACAACGTGGTGGGCCACATCTCTGATAGGGCTCCCACACCACCTAAAAAGAACAGCCTCCACATTCTCTGGCCCGTCTCAAACACGCTTCCCACTTCCCTCTCTGGGAGACAGAGGCTGCAATCTCCGACCCTGCACCTTGCCCAAGTTCACTGCCTCCTGCCTCCTCTGGGAACATGCTCCCATTCTCTTTTCATATCTGCAATCTTTTCCCCTCCAGTTGGTTCCTTTTGTCTACAAACATGTTTTAGTAGGCTCTAGTTTTTAAAACAAGTAATAATATTAGCTCTACCCAGCCACCATCTAAAAATACTGTCTCCTCCCTCTCCCTCTCTGCTTTTGTTGAAATCCTTTACCTTTATTTCTTTTCTTTGAGACAGAGTCTCACTGTGTCACCAGGGCTAGAGTACAGTGGCATTATCATAGCTCACTGCAACCTCAAACTCCTGGGCTCAAGCGATCCTCCTGCCTCAGCCTCCCGAGTAGTTGGGACTACAGGAGTGAGCCACCATGCCCGGCTAATTTTCTTTTTATGTTTTGTAGAGATGGGGTCTTGCTCTTGCTCAGGCTGGTCTTGAACTCCTGACCTCAAGAGATCCTCGTGCCTTGGCCTCCCAGAGTGCTAGGATTACAAGCATGAGCCAACACACTTTCCTTATTCATCTTTATTTCTTAAAGAAATACTTTCATTGTTTTTTTGCATACAAAAATAATCCTTATCTCATGAAATCTGGCTTCTTAATTTAAAGGCTTCCTTGAAACTGCTCTAAGGTCACCAATGAACAATTCAGTGGCCCCTGCTTCTGATGACTCTCTCCCCGTCCCCGGGCACCCTGACCACTGCCTCATCCTGATTGACTTTCTTCTTTCCCAGATGCTCTTTTATCAACTGCTCCTTCCCAGCCCCCTAAAATAAAGCTTCCTCGCCCCTTGCTTTCTCTGTCCCCAATCTTGTAACCTCCACATTATCTCCAGTCCTGGCTTTGATTCTGATCTCTTGCCCGAGTTCTAGACCTTTCCAAAAATTTTACAGGACAGACCTCCACAAATGCAACAGTATTTACAGTGCCACACACCGGACTGTGTGCTGGGGTCACACAAGTGAAAAGACAAAGTCCTGCTCCCAAGGGTCTTGCTGTCAGGAGGGGACATGAATGTGTAAACACAATCACACAGCGTATCATAAGCAGTTTAATGGAGGAGTGTAAGGTTCCATAGGGACGTGTGGGAAAGTCAAGGGCTGCCTGGCGCTGCCCCGGGGAGGCTAGGAAAGCTTCGTGGGGGCTCCGGCCCCACAGGATGACTCTCAGAGGAGGAGAAATAGGAGTTGGCCAGGTCTGAGAGCTGTGAGAGGTGGTTCAGAAGGGAAAAGGTACAGCTTGGACATGCGGTGGAGAGAAAGAAGGCAAGACAAGCCAGCATTCCAACTGAAGGACTAATCCTTCCATGTGCAGGCACAAGGTAGAGAACGTGGCTGGGAGGTAGGGATGCCTGCAGAGAAAGGGGGATTTTGCAGATGAGGAGAGCAAAACGGGTTAGGTCATGAAGGTTCTTGCACGCTCGAGAGCTTAGGTGTCATCCTGTCAGCGATGGGGAGTTGCTGAAGAATTTCCAACCAGGGAGAGGCACGATATTAAAACGAATTATGATTTAAGGACAACATGAGTTAAACAAGTTTATGTTTAAAAGACAACACCCAAGGGCAGGGCAGGGTGAGGTTCCACGATACCACCACCATCAACCTTGGACATGAGTTAGTCACACATACACCTTATCTCCGTGGCTAGCTCTAAGCTTCGAGGAAAGCACCAACATCATCATCTTTGCACCGCAATATCCAGCCCAGCGCCTCACTTGTGGCATGTGCTTAGAAAATTTTTATGTCCATACGAACTTGATTTTACACAACCCTGCTTGTTAGGACTTATTGCTCAGCAGTCAGTTATATCTTTGTGTCAATAAACTTCACACATATCACCCTGGAACAGTTAAGTACTGAGAGGCCAATAAGAATTTTAGAGCTTAGATGGGAACACAGAGATCATAAATTGCTTGGTCTCCATCCTGAAAGCATGATTCAGGAAGCCTGTGGAGTTAGGTCATGTTCAATGTTTTGACCTAGATAATAGTTACATAGACGTTCACTTTATAATTAGTTCTTAAATTGTACATGTTTTATGTACTTGTCTGTGTTATATGTCATATGTCATTTTTTTAAGTGACAGAAAAAGAAAAAAAGATGAAGAATTCACTGTGGTTAGCACAAGGTGGGCAAAGCAGATGTTCATCCGGAGCCTGTCTGCGGTGGTGGGCAGATGCATCATTCCAGGGAAGAGAGCTCTCAATCCATGTCCACAAGGCCCTACCGGTAAAGTCATCTCCCAGGAAAGTTTCACATTACAGAGCATTCTGGATTTTGGGTTTTCACATTAGGGTTGTTCAATGTGTGAAAAGTGCCACAGGATGCCCCAAGAGGATAATCTATAACCAATGACAGAGGGCATCTGTGATATCCTAGGGACCCATGTGTCCCAGGCAGATAAGACAGCCAAGGTTCCTTACCATATCCAGGGAGAAACCCATAACTTCTCCCAAGACAAACCTATTTGTCTAGACCACAGAGGAACCATGAGGCTTCACAACAATGAAAGGTAGATGAGTCAGCCTCATATAAAGTCGGGTGTCAGGAACTGTCAGAGAAACCTGGCTGGAACTACGTGGAAACCTAGTCCATAATTTTAGGAAATCTATATCATTCTTTTATGCTAACAGGTTGGTGTGGGCACACACACACAATTCTTTTTAGTCACTTGGTAAAACGTTGTCATTTCTTCACACTGCAAATCCTCAACTCCTCTCCTTCCAGATATAATAAATGCCACCCTCTGGCTGTGAATGAACACAGGCCAGATTCAGCCCTCCTCCCTGCTCCCAACTCCTAATTCCAGAGCCCAGAGGCCAGCTGATCTGCTAAAATGTATGTCTTGAAAAAAGAGGTGTGACTAGAGAACATTTCTGATACCAACAACAGATGCTCTGTGAACTAATTCCTGCAGGAGTGTACACAGAGACAGTAACTAAACTGCCTGTTAAACATACTGTGAGAAATTATGTTGTTCTCTCTCTCAAGTTGGGCTTTTTGGGGATGGAGTCTTAAAAACGATGTGTCTGTATTTCAGCCTTTAACATGCTCATAATTGTCAAATGGGGTCTAAGGATCATAAAGTAACAAAATCTGAGTGTCTCATTGCAGCTACCCTACCCTTTGATTCCCCCTTCCACTTAACTGTGGCCCTTTCAGCAAAGACAAAAACTATGCAGATAAAAATTTAGTTAGATACGAGTTACTTATATCACAGTTCTCTCCAATGAAGTTCATGAAAGAACTTCAGCATGTTTCATGTCAAACAATTACGGACACAAAAAGAAGAAAATTCTCCTGCAAATTCAGTAAGAAGCTCAGTGAATTCTTCATAGATAGTGAGATTCATCTTAAAAAATTCACTATTCATTGCTACTCAGATGTCTTATTGAACTAAATATCAAAATACTATTTTTAAATCTAGGCACAGGTTGAGAATCCCTTATCCAAAATGCTTGGGACCAGAAATGTTTGGGATTTTTTTAGATTTTGGAATATTTGCATTATACTTACTGGTTGAGCATCCCTAATCCAAAAATCTGATATTTCCTTTGAGCATCACGTTGGTGCTCAAAAAGTTTCACATTATAGAGCATTTTGGATTTGAGGTTTTCAGATTAGGGTTGTTTAACCTGTACACGTCTGTATCGTCGTTAGCAGTAAATCATTACTGTTAATACATTACATAACAAATTAACAAAACCAAGACATCTGACCACCAATTTTTTTCAAATTCTCCAGGGACTACAACAGTAAATATTAATACAAAAGATTTCTACTGTGTTTGGACCAGAGTAGAGTGAGATTGCCCATGGTAGACAGCTTGCTCCATGTGCCATTTTGCACATGTTGCAGGACCATTTCCTGTCCCATGTAGGGGTGGGGGAATGGACAGCGGGCAGGGCATGCACATCTCCTAATAATCTTCTTTCCCACTGACTAAGCCTCTCTCCCTGTGTGTCCCTTGTACCTCCGGCACACCTCCCATACACGATTGCCTGTTTACTTCTACTTTGACGCAAGACAGCAAGCTTGGTTCTTCAAAGTTGGGGACCCATGAAATTTCATCCGTTCATTTTAAAACTCCTGGCAGAGTACAGAACTGATGCTCAAACACTGGTTAAATTGTGTCTATTATCTGCCTTTCTTTACTAACTCAAACTTCGCTTTTTCTTAAAACATTTTCCAGTAAACCCACGCCTTCCTTAGTCACTCTACTGACCGCTAAGCATTTCCTCATTACTTTAAAAAGTATATGCTTACAACATTTCGTTGTTAATTTATTAGTGCTCACTGTATCATTTCCCTCCACATTTTATGGTCCTCAAGAGTAGAGCCTAGCTCCCCATAAAAACTGACAGAATAATTCGCACAATGAGCATTTAATGACAATGAAAAAGTAACAATCTGTTTAACATTAAAGAATGGCATTTCTTCCTTAAAATTATGGACAAATTTAGTATAGCACAAATAGAAGAAGGTACAAAATAGATTACTTACTGTGAATAACTAGCTAGTTTTCTATATTTTTAAGTAGAGAATATTGGGATTGAATTAACTTAGATAAACTATATAACATCAAACCTTAATAGTGCCACTTATTTAGGGGCTGGATTTTTGTTTTTTAATCTTCACTGATAATGAGGCAAGAAATCCTCTGTGGTCATGTTGTGTTCGTCTCAGGTTGCTAAGATGATATATAGGGGAAGTGGTATGTGAAGTTCTGTACATGTGATTAAAAGAACTTCAGAAGCTTTTTCTCATTTCATCTTTCCCAACCGCTATGCATAAATTCATTACTTATCTAAAAATCTCCTAAGGATGTTTTAAAATCCAGACTTCAAAAGTTGAGCTCCAAGAATTTTCCAAAGGTATTAATTTTATTAATAATAAATCCCTTTGATGAACCATTTTAGGGCATTAAAGCAATTATGCAAGCATTTATCTTATCCAAATAAAATTCAAGTTTGGGCAAAACCAATGGGGATATTTCATAGGGATGTACTACACAGTCAAAAGGAAAATAGAAGCAGAAAAGTCTATAGACATATGTTCAATTTTTTAAGAGAAGAAAAGTCCTGATCTGCAACTTGAAAATACATGAAATAGGTAGAGAAGCACAATTTCCTGGAGCGTGATCAAAAAACACTTGAGCCTGAATATTCAAACTCACAAATACCTTCACAAAAGCATTTTCTACAAGCCAGACCATGCAGTGCTCTGTTGCTCAGGAGCTGGGCAGAGAAATGCTAACAAGGCACTGCCTGGGGGGGGATTTGTCCTGGGAACAGTGCCATTTAACATTCTTATTATTTGGTGGAGGGAGGTGAGCTAAAAGTAGAGAAGATCCTCATTGAAATTTACTAAAGATAAATCACCAGTAACTAAAGGGATCTAGAAGACATTTTGATTGTGTTTAGGTACATTGAGGGACTAACATGAAGGCAACAAAGCTCAAAGCACAACTCCAAGGCCACACAAATGAGCCCAACTAATGTCATTCTTCTCATTTAAGATTATAATCAAAAAAAAAGAAAAAAAGAAAAAAAAAGATTATAGTCACTAAGCATGTAGGTTACTTAGGCTAAATGAAAATGGGAACCCAATAGTACCCTCATTTATGGACAGTCCAATGCCCAGACAATAAGATACAAGAAGATAATGTAAGTAGATATTTTAATAATATAACCACAACCACCACCAAAGATTAAAGGAAAAAAAATAGGGCCATGATCTGAAATGTCTGCAGTTTTGTTCAGAATACCAAATCTACAGTGAATCTATTGATAGCTATTCCTTCTCTCCAAACAGAAACGACCTGTTCTTGTAAACTTCCATATAGTAATTTTTAGTATATCTCCTATTTTTCACATTGTGATTTGCACTTTAGATACAAGTATAAATTCCTTGAGAGCTAAGACCTGCTTTGTACTCTGCACTTCTGTCAGAATAACAGATTTCCAACAAATACTTGTTAAAGGCAGTAGAGTGTAGCAGTTAAGAATATGAGCTCTACAGCCTCAGATTGTCCAAGTTTAAATCTGGTCCTACCGCTAACTACTGTGGAGATCTTAGGCAAGTTTCTAATCTTTGTACCTCTGTTTTGTCATCTGGACATAGAAATAGTAAGTAATAGGATTATTATATTAGTGAGATAATACATTTAGTGGGCCTAGAACAGTACCTGACATTAAGTGTTTAATAAATGTTAGCTAGTAATCATAAGGTTCATAGCAGTAGTACATTATAGAATGAATTACTTAATAAATGACTCATGTACAAGTAAAAATTACCATAAAAATTAGAGGAGTCCTCATGCTAGGTTTTCCTTGAATCAGTGACAGAATTTCTCCCAGATTTAAGTCTTCCACAATTAGATAAAATTTAGGATCCTCAAATTAAATTTCAGATCAGTAACAAATACTTCTTTTATATACTTATGTCCAAAATATTACATGGTTGGAGAAATCTGGTAGGAGCAGCATCTATTAGAATAAGAACTTTGTTTCGTTGTTCTAAGTAAAAGTCTCTGAATTTTACAAGTCATTCCTTCTTTGAAGAAATCCCTCCCTTATCACCTTTGGTTAGTCCTTTTTGGCACACAGTAAGTAGAACTAAAAATGAGAATTTTAAACTAGGTATAGGAATATTCTCTTTCTATATTTTCTACCAACCACAGAGTACCTTGCCCATCTGCAGACAGAACCTATGCTCAGAGGAGCCCAGTTGGGTACCAGACAAGTTCCCACAAGTCAAACCATTTAGTAATTCTTCAAGGTCTCTATATAAGTCCTCTTTCCATCTAGCTTGAGCTAAACAGAACAAACAAATTTGTTCAGAAAAACAAATTTGCTTTGAATATTTACCATGGTTTTTAAAAGATAGTGGCAAAATGTCCCATATGTCAGCAGGGGTTTATTTGGATCAAATTAGTACTGGTGGTTTAAACATGCTAAAGTGTTTTTAAGCAGGAGAGAACTGTTTGAAGATAGATTTGCATATCTGTAAACAGGCAGGTTTCTACAGAGACCAGAACATTTAGGCGTGTATAAGGTTATATTTATGATATCTTATAAAGGCACGGCATACTATATATAATTCAATATAAATACATCTTTTACAGATAGAGATCAGATTTATACTCTCAATTCTAACAGTCAATAATCCCAGAAAACAAGCTCACAGAGGATGCTATCTTACCTCTCAATACTGATTTGAGGTTGAGCTTGGCTTGACGGTGCAGGTCCTCAACGCAGGGGGGTCTTGTGGTGGGAAGGAACACATTCTCCTGCTGGTGCCACGGAGCAGTGTAGTGGACTGTCCAGCGGCTCTCCTCATCGAGGTTGGAAACCGCTAGAGAAAGAAAGAATAAATGCAAGTGTTAAATTAAGCTTCAGTGACTCCAAACATTTACATCAAGATGGCGTTTTGGTGCCCAACATTTGATGGGTAAGGGCCAGCCAGGGGAAAATGGAGCAAATTCTACATGAGATTTAGCCCTTTTTGTGCCCTTCCTTTTGCTGTGAGATTGGGTCCTGCTGTCATCTGCGGCGTATGTATCTCCCTCTATAAATCTCTATCTCGCTCTTGCCTTATAATCCTATCCTTTCTCTCTTCAATAAACCTCATTTTCATGCTTGCCTTAAAAAAAAAATGAGATTTAATCTTAGACTTCAGGGGTTTTGCCCACAGTGTTTTAAAAGTCTGTAAAGGAAAAGCTGAAACTGCCCATCTTCCATACAATGTTTTCATAGAATTATATGCTCAGTTAGTTTCTTTCCAGAATTTTAGGTCCTCCCTCTACTCCAATGTCAGAAAAGGGCTGACAAAATTGATAGAGACGTCCAATTCCTACTGAATCCCACAACAGCAAATATCAGCTATTCAATTATATAATAATGTCATTGCATCAGTAAATGTTAGATGGTCCCGACAGAAACAAATTTCCTACCAGGAGGTTGACATCAAATTTTCCCCCTCTAATGTATTATTTAAAAAGCATCACTGGTATAAACTCAATTACATTTTTTAAAAAATTAAGCATAAACATTCAATTTAATACATTTAAATGGCATATCTAATAGATGTGGAGATGCATTTGAGCTATAAAATTTTCTCTGCATTTTTTGCTTTCAAGGCATACTTTTATATTAAAACATTTTTGTTTTTTTTAAAAATTACAATGTGATTGACTTTTCCCAACACAAAAGACATCAAAACATCAGAGGGGAAAATGATAGGCAATCCTGACACTAAGATAAATGTCTATAATAATTTTCCTTTAATCCCCCTAAGGTCTGGAACCTCTTTATTTCATTTTTCCTGACCACACAACCTAAGCTGGGGCATCAGTGGAGCCCGAAACGAAGCCGACAGTACCAAAACAAATTCACCAGCAATTTTTTAATACTTTCTATATATCTGCCACGTAACCCAGGCATGGGAGAGACTGGAGAAGCATAGGAGAAAGTCCCTGTACTGAGGCATTTACTTGAAGGGACAAGTCTAACTCCTGTAAAACCAGCAGAGACTCGAATCGTAAGGGGCAAATCTGCCCTGAGTCTGACGTATGCTATAGGGTTCACACTGGGCATACCCATTTCTACAACATAACACGTCCCAGGAAACTAGGACACAAGCTAGATTCTCAAAGTAAAGTGGAAAAGCGTGCAAGAACGATTGAATCTACTTGAACATATTTTAAATTAACTGAACATACCCCACACCACAGTTTAATGATGAAATGAGCTAACATGCGTACAGCTCTCAGCTCAAGAAATAACTCATGGAAAGCATGGTGGTGGCAGGAAGAGTGAAAATTATTGTAAAGGAGCCCAAACTTCAGAACCGTCACTGAGGAGGAACTGTGCCTTTCCCAGCTCCTATAAATCTGGGCCACAGGTTAGCCTCTACCCCATATACAAATGGTCCCAACCTTTTTGGCACCAGGGACCATCTTCATGGAAGACAACTTTTCCATGGACCAGGGATGGGGGGGATGGTTTCAGGATGATTCAAGTGCATTACATTTACTGTGCACTTTATTTCTGTTATTATTACAGTGTAATATATGATGAAATAAGTTTACAACTCACCATAGGTTGGGGACCCCTGCCATATACGATCTTTTCTACAGCTACTAAATTTTACAGTGCTATGAATCTGAAAAGAATAATTCATTTTCTAAAGGATCCCACCTGTTCCATAAGTTGCTAAATAAGAAAATAAACATTGAGAGCTAGATATCAAGTTAAAAACAGAAACGTCCTGTGTGCTTTCTGCACATGATGTTTGACAAAAGAAGCATGAAAATTAGGCACCTAGTATTTCACACAATCTCTTGTTAAACAAATGCTTTGCATGGTGCATATAACCATCAATCTTAATATGTAAAATCCACAAAGACACGGATTAACTCGCATTGGTGTTTCAGAGACTCCAGCACAGGGGCCATCTTGCCGTATGTCCCCTAAAGCATATCCAGTGTTTTATGCTGGCGTCCATTTACTTTAAAGATTGAGTTACTATACTTCACAGTTAAAAAATATTGAAAATTGGAATTTTTCCTATTTGCCAATTAACAATCAAATCTAAGTAATGGCATCCGTGACTGTGTAATAATCACACCATTAGCCCCATTGCATGGCTACCAACCGGCTTCTGTGAAAGAGCAGTTGTGTCTTCCCTGGTGTACCTCACTGTCGCCAGGGCAGATTTTAATCTGTCCATCCAAAAACAGCCTGCAAGCAAGAGAGCTGCAGAAAATGAGCCCAGAGTGCTGTTCTTTGTTGCTTTCTCCAAAGCTTCTCTTACCAATGTCTCTACTCATGCACATGTATCCAAAAAACTAAATCACCAACTATGTAAAAACAAAGCCATATAGTTATAAAAATTAAATTTTCAGAGAATGAAGAAACACCTCCATTAAAGAAATTTAAACCAACACTAAGTACACAAGGAAGCCACACCACAAAAGCTTTGTACTTCACAACAATCACTGATCAGTCTAGACAGTTTGTCCGCGGGCTCTTAAATGCATAACAGAGAGTGCCAGGGAGTTTTAGGGGATTATCCCCACCAAAAATATGTGATACATTACACAGAGGCTCCCTGGCCTCAGCTGCACATTTGGTCAAAGAATCAAAAAACCACACACTGTGTACCAGGGGAAACATAAATTAAATACGAGGGCTTTCCTCCTCCTTCAAAGGACTTGTTTTGAGAAGCACAAAAGAAGTGAATTCACTTAAAACCCCAACCATAAATAAATCAGACATACTAAGATCACATAATACTGTCCTAGAGTCACAAAGGTCTGGGGTATTTAAACAGCCTGGTATAGAATGGAGTTTACCTCATGCCAATTACGCTGTTTCACACTCTAATTTCATCACACAAAAGGATGAAGTAGGACATAAAACACACACACACACACACACACACACACACATACATACAACAGGTAGCCTGGAGAAAAGGAACTACTTACTTTTCTTCTTAAAAAGTTTAATGAAAGACTTAATCTTTGTGTTAATGAAGACCACCATTTCCAGGACGCCTAAATAGGGCTTAGAAATTTAAATCACATTAAAAGCTCAGTCCAGTAGGCAGGTGGCAAGCTGCGTCCTTCTGCTCCAGATTGTAACTTTTCTTCCCCGGTCTCCTATCCTCAGACATCTGCCCAGGCTGATGTAACTTTGAGGTTGAGCTTATTGTCAGGCGGTTACAAACCATTAACAGTCCTTGAACCTGAAAAACTCCCACTGAAACCTAATCTTTAAGGCTGAGAGCAGCCAGTGACATCCTGCCACAGAAAGAAAGGGAAAGCCAATCACGGTTGGTTCTTATTTGCATGACAGCCACATCAGGCTTTGTGCCTCGGTGCCCATTCATTCGGTTTCTCCCCAACAGATCAGAAGTTTCTCCTCTCTGAAGTCTACAAAAATAGCGCAGATTTTCCTCGACAGAAGTCAAGATGAAACAAACGTGTTCCCTATTTCACTAGGCCACTATGAACTTCCAGATCTTTTTATAGGAGCCGACAAGCCTGAGAGCAATTCCAGTTAATTCAGGGTGCATGGGATTTGAACTGATTTAGGAGGAAAAAAAAGCAAAACTATTGTTTCCCAACCACGCCCCTAGGTTCTGCCTCCCATACCAAGGGAACGTGTACAAGCAGTAAAACTTTAGAATAGAATCTCCAAGGAGCTGCAAATGATGACTTGGCTGCATTTTTGTGCAAATTAGGATGCCCTGCCTTCCCACCCTTCGCTGCCCGTGATTGAGAATCATCATTGTATGTTCCAGAGTGTGAGCATATTTACATCTAGCAGCCACAACTCTCAAAATAAAAAAAAAAAACCCAAAATAAAACTCCCCATTCCAAATGAGAAATTAAAGTATCCTAATCATTTTCATCTTTATTTTAAATGTAATTCTCACCTTAGCACCCAGTTTTTAGAATTCCACGATCATCCTCCCCTCGTAGTAGTCTCAAACAAACATTACTTGAGTTACTCTTTAACTTGAATAGACTATGTGCAGTTACCAAGTTCTAGCACTTTTGCCCGTTTGCAATTAACCGCAGAGTACTGGGAAAACACAAATAGAGATGGAGAAATCAGAAATGGGGTATAAACACGCATTAGAGACATAAACTCCAGCAGCAAACGGACAGAAACAAAAAGAAGAACACAGATCAGGAAACACTATGAAGACGGACAAAGGAAAAAATGCTTCTCACATCTCACCCCAGTTCCACTTCATGGCCAGACAGTTTTGAAACAATTTAGACAACCTCTTATTTCATAGCTTTGGGCCAGACTTACAACTGAATGGAAAAATGTAATAATCCACTAATTCAAAACATTTAGTTTGTAACAAAGGCTCTTAGTCAGAGAATAAAATTTATATAAGGGGCTCCTCTCTAGGGAAAGCTTTGGAATGATTCCTTCTCAAATCTTTTTATGCCCTTAATCTTATTTTTTGAACAACAACAAAAGCACACCAAAAAATAAAGACTATAGAAATATTACCATATTACCATGCATATTATCAGAGATTTCCAATTTGTCTTCTTTCATCCTATGCATAGCTTTAAAGCAATTAAATTGCCAGATGGCAAATGAGAAACAACTGAGACTGTACATCAGATTCTAGAACTGCCTTAAATTGGTGGGCAGAGTTCCCCTTTTGGAAAACAAATTTATCTGCAAGAGTAATCTCGCTCTGCTTACTGCATCAGAGACAGGGAGCGTTCTGGGCAGAAACACTCCTATTCATAATCCACAAGTGTTTCAGGTTAGGTGTCACCATGCACACTTCCAGCTGAAAATAGAAACTGTTCTTTCAATGCAACAAACCCTAACTACACTCAATCCTCCACAGCATGTAGCTTTTCATGTACTCAACAACAGCAACTGAACATAGATTCATTCATTAAAAGGTAAATATTGAGCACCTACACTATTAATAAGTGCCATTCTTTCATTCAGGTGGGATACACCACTAGACAAAACAGGTGAGATGCAGCCCTCATGGAGCTTACATTATTTGATAATAAGTACAGTTGCACGGGATATCAGAAGGTGGTAAGTGCAAAAGGCAAAAGAAAAAAGTTGAACAAGATAAAAGAGGGTTTGAGGGTTGCAGGGTGGCCGTGTTGTAGGTTACAGGAGTCAGGGTGGTCCTCATTGCAAAGGTGAAATTTGAGTAAAACCCTGAAGGAGGTGATGGCAATAAAACAAAACTCTCAAGATGAATCCTACTAACTCTCGTGTTAAAGAGGGAAAGGTCTTCAGGTTGTGAGGCACATTTCCAATCCACCAGGACTAGAGAAGTGCTCTTGCCCCTCTTAGAAAATGAACTGTAGTAAGAGTCACAGGTAAAGTTATTTCCTTTTTCATTCATGATCATGTCTGATAATAAGTGGCCACGGTTGTGGAAAGACAATGCCACCACAGGCGGCCCTTGGAATCCATTCTAGGAGCCCCCCCCCCGCTGGATACCAAAATGCATGGATGCTCAAGTCCTTAATATAAAATGGTGTAGTATTTGCATATAAGCTACGCACATCCTCTCATATACGTTAAGTTAAGTCATCTCTGGATTACTTTTAATACCTAATACAGTGTAAATGTTTTGTTATATTGTGTTGGTTTCAAAATTTGCTTTATTTTTATTGATGTATTGCTATTCGTTTCTTTTCAAATATTTTCAGTCTGTGGTTGGTTGAACGCACGGATGCAGAGCCCTCGGACACAGAGAGCTGACTGTATGTGAGTGCACACCGGTCGGTGGGGAACCCACGGGCAGGACACAGCTTCTGTGCCAGCATCCTGGGGTGCCTCATGCTCTACGCACATATCCCACGCTGCCTCGTAACTCCATAAATCCAGATCTTCAGGTAATAGACCAAATGAATTATCACATTTATCGTGTTACATATTAAGTTGTATTTTATAAGAGCTTATTCATTATAAAGTTTTCCCCAATAATACTGTCATCTCTTTATAACCTTCGTATAAGCATGAGAACAGGGAAGTGTCTCCATCATATAATTTGCATGCCTTAATATCATGGTTTTTTTGAAAAGCCATATCTTTATGGAAGTTGCTAGTATTTTAAAATTGTTCAATCTAGGCCAGGCAATACTAGCTCACGCCTGTAATCCCAGCACTTTGGGAGGCTGAGGTGGGATGATCACTTGAGGCCAGAAGTTCAAGACCAGCCTGAGCAACACAGTTTTTTCTTCTCTAAAAAAAGAAAAAAATTAAAAAGTCAGTGGGCACAGTAGCATGCACTTGTAGTCCCAGCTACTTAGGAGGCTGAGGCAGGAGGATCACTTGAACCCAGGAGTTCAAGGTTGCAGTGAGCCGTGATGGTGCCACTGCACTCTAGCTCCGGTGACAGAATGAGACCCTGTCTCTAAAAAAATAAATAAAATAAAATAATAATAAAATAGAATTGTTCAATCTGTTCATTCAATAGAAAAGATATAAATCCATGGTACTTCCTATTCTAACTTCAGCCATGTAAGAGTAGCAACAGTAAAAAGAAAAACCAAATGACCAAACAAAAAAGAGTTCTAATATCCTAGACATGGGATGCTTGAGAGCACAGCATAGTAAAGAGCCCAACTGCCAACTCTGAAGCTATCCCACTCATGTTACTAGTCACTTATTAGAGGAGTGACCTTTCCATGCGTTGGTTTGCTCATCTGCAAAATGGAATAACAACTGTATTTAAATCACAAGGTTATTATGACAACTGAAAGAGTTATTACTGATAAAGTCCTTAGAACAATATCTGGTATGTGGTAAGCTTATGTAAGTCTGTGTTAAATCGATGAATAAAATCTCAAGAGATTATCAAGCAGCCTGAAGCTTAACAAAGGGTCATGCTTCCACAGAAGGAAATCAACCATACAGACTCCACAGCTGTCTTCCTACTTGTCTCAGAGTAAACCTGCCAGCCCCTGAATGACTACTCTAAACACCCTGTTTCTAGTTTTTATCCATATATTTATCTTTTCTATCTCCTAATATGTTTTATCTTTTCTATCTCTAACATTCTATCTCTAAGAGTTTTTTAAAAAATTCTCAGTGGTCGGCTGGGCGTGGTGGCTCACACCTGTAATCCTAGCCTTCCAGAAGGCTGAGGCGGGTAGATCATTTGAGCTCAGGAGTTCGAGACCAGCCTGAGCAAGAGTAAGACCCCGTCTCTACTAAAAAAAACAGAAATTAGCTGGACAACTAAAACGTACATATATATATATAAAAAAATTAGCCAGGCATGGTGGCACATGCCTGTAGTCCCAGCTACTCGGGAGGCTGAGGCAGGAGGATTGCTTGAGCCCAGGAGTTTGAGGTTGCTGTGAGCTAGGCTGATGCCACGGCACTCTAGCCCGGGCAACAGAGTGAGACTCTG
>CAUYRT010102683.1:0-25874 GCA_963574885.1 Lepilemur ruficaudatus | reverse complement strand
CTTCATTCTTTACAGAACTAGAAAAAATAATTCTTCACTTTGTATGGAACCAGAAAAGACCTTGTATAGCAAAAGCAATCTTAAGCAAAAAGAACAAACTAGGAGGCATCAGTCTTCCAGACTTCCAGTTGTCCTATAAAGCAATAATAATCAAATCAGTGTGGTATTGGCACAAGAACAGAAGCATTGATCTTTGGAACAGGACTGAGAATCCAGAGATGAAACCATCTGCATATGGTAACCTAATCTTTGATAAACCAGACAAAAATATACATTGGGGAAAACATCTCTTTTCAATAAATGGTGCTGGGAAAACTGGATAGCGTCATGCAGAAAAATATTCTGTCCTTTTAAAAAGATATAAACCATTAATAAGCAACCCATGTATACATGTATAGTCACATTACTATCAATAGGGGTGATGCCTTGATTTCTGATTGAATTTTCAGTGTTAAATTTTATCTTTGCTAATCATAGTCTTTCTTGAACATTTATAGGATGATGCTTTTTTACGTCTTTTTAAAATTATTTTGTTTATGTTAATGGATGAATTGTGTAATGCTGAAGTGAGGGCTTTTAGTATGCCTGTCACCACAAGAGTGTACATGGTACCCAGCAGGTAATTTTTGTCCCTCATCCCTATCCAATCCTCCCCTTTCTTAGTTTCAAATGTCCTTTGTACTACTTTATAATCATGTGTTTCCATCATTTATCTCCCACTTATTATTGACAACATGTAGAGTTTGCTTTTCCATTCCTGAGATACTTCACTTAGGATAATAGTCTCCAGTTCCATCCGAAGTGCTGCAAAAGACAAAATTTCATTCCTTTTTATGGCTGAAGAGCACTCCATGGTATGTATATATATATATATATATATATATATATATCACATTTTCTTTATCTATTCATCTGTTGATGGGCACTTAGATTGGTACCATATCTTTGCAATTGTGAATTGTGCTGCAACAAACTTTCAAGTGCAGGTGTCTTTTTAATATAAAGACTTATTTTTCTCAGTAGTGGGATTGATGGATCAAATTGTAGGTCTAATTTTAGTTATTTGGGGAATCTCCACACTGTTTTTCATAGAAATTATACTAATTTGCAGTCCCACAAACAGTGAATAAGTGTTCTTTTTTCACCACATCCAATCCAACTATTGATTTTGATTTTTTAATAATGGCCATTTTGATAGAGGTGAGGTTGTATCTCACTGTGGTTTTACTTTGCATTTCCCTGATGATTAGTAATGTTGAACATTTTTTTTCATATATTTGTTGGCCATTTGTCTATCTTCTTTTGAAAAAATACTGTTCATGCTTTTTGCCCACTTTTTGATGGAGTTATTTGTTTTTTCTTGCTAATTTGTTTGAGTTATTTGTAAAGTCTGGGTATTAGTCCTTTGTCAGATATATAGTTTGTATTCTGTAGGTTGTCTATTTACTTTGTTGATTATTTCTCCTTGCTGTGTAGAAAATTTTTAATTTAATAAATCCCATTTATTTATTTTTGTCATTGCTGTATTTGCCTTGTGATCTTAGTAATAACTTCTTTGTGTAGGCTGATGTCCAGAAGAGCTTTCCTACATTTTCTTCTAGAAATTTTACAATTTCAGGTCTTACATTTGAGTCGTTAATTCATCTTGAGTTAATTTTTGTATATGGTGAGACACAGAGATCCTGTTTCATTCTTCTGCATTAAGCTATCCAATTTGACCGTAACCATTTATTGAATAGTGCATCCTTTCCCCAGTGTATGGTTTTCTCTGCTTTGTTGAAAATCATTTGGTTGTAGCTACATGGTTTTATTTCTGGGTTCTTTATTCTGTTCCATTGGTCTATGTCTCTGTCTTTATACTAATACCATGCTGTTTTTGTTCCTATAGTCTTGTAGTATAATTTGAAGTCTGGTAATGTGATGCCTCCAGAGTAGTTCTTTTTGCTTAAGATTGCTTTGACTATTTGGGCTCTTTTTCAGTTGCATATGAAGTTCAGGGTTATTTTTTCTACATGGGTAAAAAATGACATTGATATTTGAGTCCAGGACTGAGAACTCTCCCCTGTGTCTCCTTCTAATGCTGTCATGACCAGGTGGCACCAGGACCAGCCTGCCTGTCTAAGTCACCATCGGCCCATCCTACAAAATGCTGGCAGGCAGAAAGCTCCCCAATTGTGGTAGTTCCACTCTCTGTGGTGAGCTCAGCTGGGAGCACGCAACCGCCACAGAGAAGCAGCAGTTTGTGGGCTTCTCAATTCAGATGACTCTCACAGTTGCAGTGGGTAGGGGAGGGTTCATGGCTACCAGTCGGCCAGAGCTCAAATTACTTTCTCTAATGACATGAATAGGGGAGGTGCAGAGAAAGAAGTGTCTCGGTGTAAGAAAGCTGGCACTCTGGTCTCTCGTGGCACTCTCCCATGAGGTGTCTCTTATGGACACCCAAACACCTATCTTCCAGCCAGGATGGTCTAACAGCAATAAGATTCCCAATTAAATCTTATTTTTTGTTATTTTTAACATAGAAATATTCTCACTGTTTTATTCTTAAAATAATTAAACCTATTAGTACAAGGTGATATGTATGAATGATTAATGGAAAATACATCCCCAAATCATGTTATTTAATAAAGTTGTGAAACTCAATTCTTCTAGATCAGAACTCTACTTCAGTAAATAAAATCTGGTGACAATATCCTATGTTCATGACATGAATTTCATTCATAGTCATGAACTTTTTCATTAAATGTTTTTTCCCATTATATGAAGAATTCTGACAAGTAAATGAAAACATTTAAAGTTGTTCACAACTTTATTACTTTTTTTTCAAATCAAATGAAAGCAGGAGGGTAAAACTAGTTCCAAACTTGACTTGAGTCTGTGAAATTAATTCTTCCCAACAGGTATTTTATGATTTCCATTGTACCTAAGCATTCTGAAATTAAAATGTTTGTATTTTGGTAAACTAACCTTTCAATTTACTTTGTCCCCATTATTATAGTCATCATCTTTGCGTAATTAAGGGTGTTGCTTCTTTCTGTTGGAATAAAAACAAATGCTACTGGAAGCTTGTCCTTCAGGAAATTGGCTCTGCTGATCATCAACTTTAGGTTAGATGCATATTGTTAATATCTTCGACTTGCACGCCTCCTGCTTAGATTCAAAAGTCTTCTGAAAGTGAGTTTAATGAGTTTTTGGCAGAGGCTTTCATTGCTGGCATTTAAACAATATGAGAGCTAGGGCGAGTTTGTATGCTAAACTGGTAGAAACGGAGTTAAGGTAAACACACTCTACAAGTACTCTGATCAACAAGTTACCCGAGTTGGTACTTGTGCCAGGCATTTTGCATGACTAATATTGCTTAATTATATAAAGAATAACAGAATAAGTTCCAGTATTTCATGCATTTTAAAGACTATGAAATTGAGGCTTCTATTACTTAATTTCCCTAGGATTACATATCAGGTAAATGGCATAGTAGCAACTATAATCCAATGATATCTGATTGTAATGGGAAAACTCTTAATTATTATATAATAGCTCTTCCTGCCTCAATATGCAAGCTATATGCAGCCTGTAGTTATATGGGAAGGTGAGGCTTCTGTCTGTCTGGGCCCACGAGTGAGAGAATATAAAAGATAATTTTAGATAAAATGAGTATGTTCCGGTTATCTCTTGCCACATAATATACCCCCAAATCTCTCATGGTTCTGAGGATGACTGGGTTTAGCTTGGCAATTCTCAGTTGGTGTCTCATGGCCTTTCAGTCAATTGGTGAGTGGAACTGGAGTCATCTCCAGCTTTTCTTCATGCCCATGGTCTGGCGGTTGAGGCAGATTGTCAGCTGAGACTTCAGGTGGGGTTGTCAGTGAGAACATCTTCCATGTGCCCTGCATGTGACCTGGGTTTTCTCATGGATAAGAACAAGCATCCAAGCCAGAAATCCAGGTGGAAGCTTTTTACAGCTTAGCTTCAGAAGTTTAAATTCTTTGCTTCATGTAAGCAAGTGGTGTGACCCACTACTGAAACTATAAGTTAATTTCCCTGCAATTAGTAATATATTACATATTAAATAAAAAATAACCAGTTCTCTCAAAATTTACTTATTAAAAGTTGTTTGAGATTTATCTTTATCTTGATCTTTAAATTAAAAAAAAAAGCAATTAAAACTATCTAGTAATCTCTGCATGTGAGCCTGACATTGGCTGTAGATGTTAAATACATTAGAAATTTAGACACACTGGGATATGTGATAATGTCATGCTGTTATTCTAATGGGGATGTAGCCAGGCAAATAACCCAGTGTAGGCTGAGTAGTTGGCAGTGATCATTCACTTATATTTATACTAAGATTATGGTAAATATCACCATATTCACATTCCCACAAGCTAGAATTATGTTAGGAAGTACCACCTGATATACTGATTATTAGGCCCAGGGTAAAACTATAATGGAAGAAAAGGATCTGTTTTCAAGTTACTTCAGGCGGCAGCCAATTATTACCCTTACTGGATTTTTATGTGTGTGCAATTCTTGTAAAGCAGATGACCAGCATAAATGGCTCTTTCTACTCTCTTAAAGGCATTTGGTCTCTTTAATTTCCTACCAGAAACTATGTTTCTAGAGCATTTCTATGAGTTTCTTTCCTTGCTATGTTCTAAGAAGTAACTATTTTGAATTTAAAATTAAATATCATTATTAAAATATGTTCATATAGAATTTCATGAGTAAGTAGGAGCATAATAAGGCCTCATTTATATTATTAGTTAAATTTGTCATGGCCTTTTTATTTTCCTTTGGCCAAAGACAGATCTTTATAGAAAGTATGCAGTCATGCACGATAGATATAGCAATGTTTTGGTCAACAGCAAACCATATGTATGATGGTGGTCTCGTTATAATGGAGCTGCACTATAAAGTTGTAACATTTTTTATAATGTGTTTTTACTTTACCTTTAAATAGATGTTTAGATACACAAATGCCGTTGTGTTTCATTGCCTACAGTATTCAGTACAGTAACATGCCATACAAGTTTGCAGCCTAGGAGTGATAGGCTATACCATATAGCCTATATGTGTAGTAGGCTAGACCATCTAGATTTGTGTAATTACACTCTATGATGTTTGAACAGCAATGAAATTACTGCATGAAGCGTTTTTCTGAACGTATGCCTGTCATTCAATGACACATGACTATAATTATTATATTTTATTTAAGAGCCTACAGAAGGAGAATAAAGGTGAACTGTATTCGTCACATTCTTGTTTTTCCTCAATGCACTTTCATATGAAAAAACATCATGTTAGTAATTTAAATATATACTTTATATGTTTTTAAGAGTAGCTAAGTGGATAGGCTCAAACTTAATTCTTTTAAATGTGTCATAAACAACCTTGTATTATGCTGATAGAATCTATTTGATACTACTTTTTAATTTAAAAGAAATCCAAGTACTTCTAATGTGCATGGTGGCCAATTTGCAATTATGATCTCCATGATGAGATTCTTCCAGGAAATGAGAGGTGCATTATAATTTAAATGGAGTTGTAGATCTGGTTGATTTTAATTTGTGACCTAGAGGTCAATAGTTATTGGGTGTAATAACCCTCTGGTAATGGGGAAATTCAAGGCACATTTGTATAATGAGAAATCATAACTAGTTATGGTTCAAGATGATGATTTTTCTCTTTGCCATTCTGATCTGCTGCAATTCTGCCTTGCTTTTATAGACTTCATCTCTCTAACATTTAAGATATATTTTTACTAGACAAAGTTATAAAGTTAGTCTTTGATTTATAATAAAGTTTATGATTCCCACTATGTTCAATGTAGTGCTACTTGTATATGCTTTCTATTTCAAAATGCGTGTTTTTATTGTCTTTCAGATTACTGTTGTATTAGTGTTTGCTTAATATACTTACCCCTCAGGATCGTCTTTTAGAGTTTCCCAGATTTATTTATATTTATTTATTTACTTCACTAAATTAAAATCACATTTTCAAGATAAAAGAAATTCAGGGCAGTGCTATCCTTGTATGAAACTCTTATTACAAATCAAAAATAAAATTTATTCCAAGATTAGAAACTCTCATTTTCAAGTTAAATGAGAATTACAGAGTAAAATAACATAAAATCTGATCCTTATTCATCACTATGTGAATCAGAATTTAACCTTGAACTTAAAATAACGCAAATCAAAATATAGTCAAAACCTTCCAAAATGAATGAAAAAGATTTTAATGTATAGAGAAGTGCTTTCCTCATGAATAAAAATAAGAAGAATAAAGATAATACATTTTTAAGCAATTATGTAGTTATGTGGCAGAAACTCATTAGGTGATTATCATGCATTCTTTTAGTTAATCTTCATAACTACCAGATGAGAGAAGCACGATCATCATACCCGTTTAAAAATGTTAATCTGAGTCTTAAAAAGTTAAGCAACTAGGTCAAAGTCACCTTGCTATCAAGTGGATTTAGGTTTCTGTGGTTTCAAACCTCGTGCTCTCTGAAGCACTGTTCTTCTCAGCGTTTCCTTTAACCATCTGCTGCAGACCTGCTCAATCAGAATTTCTGGCTGCGGCTCCTAAGAATCTGCGTCTTAACATCTGCACTGGAATCCGCGCTTCTTCCATATAGCCTGCAGAAAATAAGCAGTACCAGTAAATAATTAATGACGACTCTAATTCACTTCAAATAATATACCAGTGAACAGGGTTGGCGACAGCCCAACAGTAGGGTATGATGAAAATGCTTATTTAAACAGAGAACTGCCTCTTTTTAATGATGTATTCAGAGGTAAAGCCTTTTGACAGTGTTTTCCTTGAACTCATGCCTCTTCTCCTGAATGAGTTCGCCATGTCCTTCAAATCTGTGTTGGAGCACGGATGCTGTACTCGACTCCCTGTGGACAATCTGGGTCGAAGGGGATGTTGGAAGAAGCACTAGTGGATAATGTGAAAAATCTACTCCATTCTCAGTTAGACATTTCCTTGGTTTACTTTAAGGAGCACTATAGACACCACACTTGCTATGCAATGAATACATTACAGAGAGTTTGTCATCAGACTTTGCTTTAATATCAGCTTTCCTTTCCTGGGGTTTAGACAGTTATAATAGGTGAAACAAATATGTTTATTTCAGGTCTTTCATACTTGAATGAAAGAAATTTTGCTCTCTAGTTGGCATTAAAAACAAACTCAGAAAACTGATCTTTTGGGGGGAAATTCAAAGAAATTAAAATCTGAAAATATCAAAACAGGGACTTAGACACTGAGTATTTAAAATACGGATGAAAGAAATATTTAATGTGTTCAGGTTTTTAAATAGCTTCAGTCAAATTGTTGAATTTTGGTTTATTGGAATCTTGAGGAAATAGACATATTATATAGCAATATTGGGCAATTTACAGTAGCTTCAATATAAGTATTTGTCTTCTACTTTCTCTCTCTCCGTTTCTCTTTCTCTCTGTCTCTCTCCACCAGGCCCCTTATACCCTTCCAGGAATGGAATCAAAGTGGTATGATATTTGGTACATTTGTTCTTTCATTTTACATGTTTCATATCTAACACATAATGAAATAATCTTTTATAATTGTTTTTAATGGCATGATTCTATTACTCTATGAGGATTTAAAAGATATTATAAGGAAATAGGCCATTATTGACCATACTAACCACACAATATAGGGGATAAATGCAGGCTGTAGAAACTGACTGCATGAACTCAAAATTGTGAGCCAGCCCCATCCAAGCTGAATGATCTGTAGTGTATGATGTAATCCCTCTGTGCCTCAGTTTCCCTAACTGAAACTATAGATAAAAATATTTGTTGCCTCATGGAGTTGTGAGATTTGGATGAGTTAGTTAATACCTTGTAAGGACAGTGACTAGAATATAAAACTGTTCAAATAAATATTAGGTACTATATAGATAATAATAGTTATGTGATACCTTCCTAGAAGTAGAATTTCTGAGTCAAAGATAATGCATAATTTTTAGAACATTTGATGCTTTTCAAGAAATTGCCCAGATTTGCCCAATGGAATACAAAGTAGAGATATCTATTTCTATCTATATATCTAAGTATCATCTATCTATCTATCTATCTATCTATCTATCTATCTATCTATCTATCTAATAAAATCAGTTGCATTTCTAGATCCAGAGAGAGTTTAGATAAAATTTGACAAGCAAATCATCCAAATTTATTTCAGAAGTTATTAATAGCTCAGGCACAAAATCCAGCTAAGTTTCCAACTTAGATTTTCATATATTACTTGTAACGTGTCTATAGCTTTATTATGGTAAGCGATACATAATATTGCACTCTGTAGGTAGTTATTTGTCTTCTCCTCCACACCCGTGATAATGTTAGGATAACTTTATGAAATCTATCCAAATTTAAAATGCATATCAGTTAGCATATCAGTCTTGTCTTAATTTGCATATTCAATATATTTATAAGGTCAAGACAATTTTCTTATTTTTCCTTCAATGGCTTATTTTTAGAAATGTTCCCACTAGATGCTTGTTTCCATTTGTTACTAATCTATTATACCTTTCTCCTCATTATATTTTGTACCTTTTCTCATGGTTTGTTACTTGACTTGTCTTGACTTTTTCTACTTCATTTCTTCCTCAGAGGAATTGTTTATGGTGTAGGAGTTTTTTTGTGTGTGTTTGTGTGTGTGTATGCATGTCTATGTCTGTGTGCAGTCAGATCTATTGGCCTATAACTTTATCTACTTTTGCTTCTAAAGTTGTTATAAAATAAATGATTGTTTTTAATTTTGAATGTATAAATCATTAAACTATTGTGATTTTAAGATTCAAAACCATCACTATCTTTTGACACCTCTACTAACATTCAGCTTCTTTAAAAAGCCCCATATTTTCCACAGTAGCTATAGAATTAACATGTATCATATACAGAATGGATGACAGTCATTCAGTTAAGTAATTTGTATGTATTATTTCATTTATTCTAGTAAGGAGTGAGTGCTACATTGTTCCATGTTTTCCAAATTAGGCACCTACATTTTAAGTAGTGATCCCATTTCACAGATCTGGAAATGGTAGGGCTGAGTCTTCCTGCCCTCTTAACCACTCTATAGATGGCCTCTCCTACGGAGCGTGTGGGGACACATGGGACCCCAGACACAGGGGCAGTGGAGATGAGGAAAGGGTATGCACACCAGAACTGCAGAGCTGGAAGAGACCTTTGAGATCATCTAGCTCAAGTGCTTTATTTTTTCTGTGTGGACTTAGTTGAGGGCCAACATTGTCAAATATTTTGCCTAACACATCATCCAGGTAATTTCAGGTATTTAAATGAGGGCCATTGCATGTAAATACAAGGCCTGTTTTGTCGGTGTTTTTGAATCTGGAATTAAACCATCTGAATCCATTTAAATCATTTGTTTAGAGTGGCAATCTCTAGTTTTCTTCTTTATATATACATACTTTGAATATTTTATCAATATAGTCTCAGACTTTCCATTATGGGCTCCTTTAAGGAAAGATGGAAATGAGATATCTAATATCTAAGATGACTGTTAGCTTTACTAAACATAGGAAATTATAGAGAAATTTTGTTTGCTATTTGTATTAAATAGTTATACCTATACTATATGCATATAACATATTTGCACACATATTTTTCCTCTGCCAAATTACATTTGAAAAATGACATTAATATAAAGATTTTCCACAGATAATCCTTACTTCCAGGTAGTTAGTACAGACACACATCCAGCATTTTTTTTTGTGTGTGTGTCCTTTTGAAATCGATACCACAGCTGTCAGCAGAGCCTAATAGATGCATTTAAAATGTTAATTGCTTTTCAGAGCTGAAGGCAAAAAGAAAATTTCAGGAAGATCTTCACTTGAACCATCATCCTAAATGTTTTTTATATACTTAGTACTCACATAAAGGAAATATATTTAAAAATAAACCAAAACTAAATGTTCTGTGGAAGGGTAGAAAAAAAGGTTAACTGAAAGAAGCCATCTTTCTTTCTGCTGGTGGAGATGGGAAAGAGCCTTCACTCTTCCACTTCTTTTAGTTTTTCTTTAGTCATTCTCACTCTCCCTAGCATGTCGTCTCAAGTTTGTTTCTAGCGTTAGCATTGCGCAGTGATATGTGACTTCTTTGTGGAAAAATATCCTTCAACTTTGAAGAAAATTCTGAATATAAATACCATATTTTAAGGCAGTCTCTTCAAATAATTGTTCTCTATTCTACTTGATGTCTCTGGAGTAAAAATGAACTTAGGAGTAAGAATGAGATCTAGACAAACTATGTCAGAAGTAACAGCCTGACATTTATGATTCCCATGAATTTAATTCTCATAATATCTGCTCCTCATGTTGATGAATATGAACATTATTTCCCTCCCATTTTTGGAGAAAATTCAAAATATAAATTAGCCAGTTTCTTTTCATATGCTGTGTTCGTGATTCTTTGGTTTTTATCTCTTTGGCTGCCAACTTCACTCCTGTTTTACTCTTTCTCTTCAAAGCACTCACCCATCTCTTCCTCTTAAACCTGTTGATTTATATTTGCTTTGTTGATCACTTTTTTTTCCTGCCTTAAACCCACTGAAGTTTTACTTAAAATATCTCCAAGGACACTCTTACAAAGATCTATACAAATCAGTAGGATTTTTTTGTTTTGTTTTGTTTTCTATGTGGGCGAGGTAGGATGCATTTACAACATAGTAACACATCTATGTTAATTCACTTTTACTAACATTTATGGAATGTTTATCTGTACAGTAAGCACTGTGCCAAGTACTGGGAAATTAAGCAGAATAGACACTGTCCCTGCCTGTAGGACCCAATCTCTGGGGCACTTTTTAGTTGCCTTTCTGAATATTCAAGAAGTGTGTTGAAATGTAGTTGGTGAAGGGTATTAGCGGTTTCAATAGGGGGGAAGGAAATCCTCTAAAATTTATTTATGTGTTTAGCTGTACAACTTGGTAAATTTACTAATAATCATTTAATTGTACACTTAAAATGGAGGAAAGGCATGATAAGTAAATTAAGAAGTACTCATTATGATACTTTAGCATATAATCTTCCAGAGATATTTCAGTATATGTATAGATGTAATATAGAAGATAACAGTGTATATTCATAAAACTGGAATTATATGCTTAGTTGGGAAATTACTTTTGTACTCAATGACCCATGTACATCTTTCTATAACAATAAATATTTGGAAAAAATAAAAAAAAAAAAGAAGTGTGGGCAGTCATGGGAGCGCTGGAGGGGAGACGGATATTCCCATAGAGCAAAGTTAAACCTTAAGGTTGTATAAGCTAAGCCAAAATAAATAAATGAATAAATAACAAAAGTATGTAGAAATGTAGCACCAAGTAGGGTGAGGGGAAGCTCTGTACGCTTTACCTGGTTACATCTGTGATCCAGGACTAGAGATATTTCTGACAAGAGCAGGTGTTCAAAAAATAGTATATTGTATTAACTGTACCAACAGTACTGATTAGAATGTCATGAGAACTCGGAATAAACGGAAAAATGCTCACTGGGTCAGTCGAGAAAGGCCTGTTTGAGGAGATTTTATTTAAAATGAAGGTGGAAACACAGAGAGAAGCTGAGATAGGCAGAAGAATATTTAATGCCGAGTTTAGCGATTATTATAAGCACAGATGAGAGTTGATTCAAGAGCACCTAGCTGCCCTCGCCATTTTATTATTATACTTTTTTAAGACTATAAAAACATGTATTTATATATTATAAAGCATTCTAGTGTAAATTATTTTAACACATAAATTAATTTTAAAAGAGGAAAGACTCAAACCTGCATGAAACTAGGAGGAGATTAAAACGGTACACTGTGCTAAAAGAAGGCAAAAGAGTTACATCTTTTAAATGGACATACCCGTTTGTATTTTTATGGCAATTTTCATCATGCATATTTTTACTATAAGCCAAAAGTAGGTGTAGAAAAGTATCCAGATAGTCAGAAAAGTTTCATGTCCTTTTCCTATTTTTTAAGTGAATGTGTTAAGAAGAAAAACTGAGGGGGAATTTGGAAGTTAATATCCACTCTGATTAATAGGCATTATGCCAAAATAGTATTTTGTCCAAATAAATGAAAAGGAACCTATACATTGCAAACAACGGGGATGGCTGAAGGCAAAGGAAGGTAGAAATTTTATTATAATCATGACATTGTTATTGGAGAAGCAACAGCCATAGCTGATTATGCCTTTGTGCAGTAAGTAGATGTGGTAGTTTAATTTGGAATAAAAGCACAAAGTCAGCCTGGGGTTAGCAGAGTGGGTTTTAGGCTCCCTCCCAAGCTCTAATACTAAGAATAAATGGGGTGTACTGACTAAGTGGGAGAGACAGCAATGATAATGTGCTTAAATAGACAGGAAAAAAATATGATTTTGAGATCACCTTCCCATGAAGAAAACAATCATTATGGGGGAGTGTCAATCTAAATTGCAATTCAGCATTGTGATGCAAAACTATGAAAAAGTGGAAATTTGTTTTCAAGGTCTCCAGCCTTCGCTGTACAATTCTATATGCCTCTTTGTGCTGTACACTTGAATGGAAAATAACATTTTGTCACAGCCAATTTGATACAGCCAATGACAGGTACCTGTTTCATGCAAAGGATAACTCCAGATGCAACAAAGCAAGCACATGCTCAGGAGAGAGCTGGAGTCCCCCAGCCGATGCTCACCCATCTCTGTTTCTTCCCATCCCCTCTCTATGGAGAAAGACCATGGGGTGAGAATGGTTTTCATTTTTTGGACAATTATTCCAACCCTGCACATATAAATGTTTATAAAAGTACTCGGGTATAAGTGTAAGTGACTATTTTTATTATTTTAGTCAAAGAAGAACTTTCACATTAGTACTTTCACAAAAGGTAGACACCCGAAAAGAAATGAATAACAACATTGAACTACAGCAAACATTTTTTTAAAAGATGAACTATACAAAAGTATACGTTGTACACATCAGAGGGCTTATATCATTTAGACAACAAAAGTGCTTACACCGATAGCAAAAGCAGGAAGGCAGAAAATTCAATAGAAAATAGGAAACAAATATACACAGATCCTTTTTTTAAAAGGGAGAGATAAATGAAGACTTACAGGCAATAAAAATAAAATGTTCAGAGTCACAAAAGTTTTTAAATAGAAGATTTTTTAAAGGAACATCCTTTATTTTTAACATAAACACAATATTGTTATCAGACTAGAATATTAACAGTGATTTTTTTTAAATCACCAAATAGCCCATGTACAAATTTTTAATTGTTTCACAAATGTCATATGTTTTTTTTAAACATTATATTTGTTTAAACCAGTATTCATAAAGCCCACACATTATGATAGGATAATATGTTTTGTTAAATCTCTTTTCTATTTCTTCTTCTTTATTGAAATATGCTTTACATATCATGCCTTTACTCCATTTTAAGGGTACAATTAAATGATTATTAGTGAATTTACCAAGATGTACAGTTAATCACATAACTCAGTTTTAGAGGATTTCCTTCCCCCTATTGAGACCCCTAATTCTCTTCCCCAACTACTTTTCAAGTATGCCCCTACCCTCCACAGTGCCCACCACATTGCTCAGACGTGGATCTACCCCCCACCCCCTGAACCCCTGGTGAACACCACCACGATTTGAGCCCCATAGTATTAATCAGTCAGTAACAATTTGATGGCAAGTACATGTGGGGTCCATTCTTCCAGTCTTAAAGTGAGGTGACATAAATAGAAGATTTTTAACATTAGATTGTGAGTTATAGAAAAATCTCTAATTTCAAGATGTATTCTTATAGAAAAATCAAGTTTTAGGAAAATATGAGTAGTTCTCAGTTGAACAGGTCCCAGTTATGGAAGCTCACACATTGCGAGTATGCATGTTGTAAATGCAAATATATCCATCTGTCTGTCTTCTGCCTATCTTTGCAATGGTCTGGATGCATACATACTCAACAGTCCACTCAGCGTATTTCTGGAAAGGTGAGTGGGATTGTAGGGTGGTTAAGGAGAATCTCCCTTCACATTCCCTTAGCCGGGGTTGGGGCACATGTCTACATCAGAACCAAGTTCCTGCATGGCACCAGTTCTGTCATGAAAGATAGGATCAGCTGGTTTTGCCTTGAACCAGTTCATGAAAACTGATTGTGGGCATCAATTTCTAACTCCATATTCAGTGGCATCATGTTAATAGCTTAGAAGACTCCATGTGAGAGAATTTATACAAAAACAACAAGCAAACACATAAGAAACCTACCAATCAGGGTTTTTATCCATCTCACTGTCTCTGTCTCTTAATCTGTAGAGAAGATTATTATACATTCATCCTACTACCAGTGGATGGGGCCACTGTAATTGACCTAGATGCATCAGGGTTTACCACTCAGCAATGAGTTGTATGTGACAGGTACTGTTAGTAAACTCAGGATTCTGAAAATTTTTAAATGGTGAGTGAATATTAAACAGTGATAGTGTCTGAAATTGTAGTATAGAGGTCAAGAATGGTGATTATTTTCATGTATTTTGGACTAGGCTAGCACATTTGAACTATTATACTTTTTTTGAATTCTAAATAATCCATTTTAAACGTTACACTGATTAGCTAGGGGATTCAGGTGAACTAAAACAAAGGTGCAATATCTAGAAGCATGGCACATAAATAGTTGCAAGGAAATGGGAGCACTCAGGCTGAAACATGCAAGTATCACAGAGAATATTGTATCAGTATTTGAAGGTCCATCACTTGGAAGAGTGCTTTGACTTTTTTAAAAGAATGTGGCTAGAATGTGCACATACACAACTCTTCTATTGACACATAGGTGTGATGAACAGCTTCATTATGAATGTGACTACTTCTAGCTCATTAAAAATAGCCTTTTTGTTTTTGTAACTCTCTCTATATATAATTTAATAGCCATCATGTCTTATTACAGTTTTGAAGATATAAACCGTCTTTAAATTAAATCAGATAAAATAAGGCATAATTTAACCTCATGAATCTCCTTCTTTATAATCCTATTCTCATCAATTCCTATAATTATTCACAATAATTCAATGTATGAAAAAATAATTTTTCCACTGCTATAAAAACACATGAGCCTTTAGCCTTCCTTATGTAACTTAAGTCCGTGTTAACTATGAATATTTTGAATATTAGTACTAAGAAACATTGCAGATTAGAAGCAGCAAGTATGTTTTTATGCAGTGCTCCTGTTAGCACAGTGAGAGAAATAAAAAATGGTTCATTATAATCATTACCATGCACAGGAAACCAATAGCACATTCAGGACCAGAAGGCATTTCTTACCCCAGCTTCTCAGTAGCTTTACCTTTGCTTTATCATAGCAGTAATAGCCAGTGCTGTCTCCTTCTCCCTTGTTTTGTTTTAGAGGGTTGTCATGTCACTCTTGTAACAAAGTGAAGTAAATGGAAAGTTCAACCCATAAACATATTGTCATGCTTATTAACTGAATAACAACATCATATCTTTTGCATATTACCCACATTGTGCCAGACAAATTGCTTGCATTTTGACTAGGCAAATGTACACTTCCAATAATTTGTTTTGGTCATAAGCAAAAAGGCTGAATCTATTAAATATGTGATTTATGGAGGGGTAGTCCAAGCAGCCCAATTTAATTACGGGAATTTGGAATTTAAATAAGATTTTACTTGCTAATACCTTTCTCTGTTAGTATATGCAAAGAAGAAAACAACAAAATATGTTTCTTCTCCTTTTACTTTTAAACCAACTAACAGTATTCAAGCATTTATTGATCACCAACTCAGAGCCAGATGTTGGTCAGGGAACTGCAGAACAAATGCATTATAAGGCATGCTGTTTGTTCACAGTGAGTGTGAAAAAACTTTTCTGCATTTTTGGGATTTTTTTCAGTTTTTGAGGAATGGGGACATTTAGATAGTTAAATAACAAAACTCATTTTTGCATTAATTCAACATGTAAGTAAAAATATTTGGAGTCAAAATCAGAAGATCTAGAATCAAGTTAGGTTCCACAAAAGTGTGTGAGAAAATCACTTCATCACGAAATCCACAGCTACGCTTGTAGAATGGAAAACATAGCTGTCTTTCCTTTCTTATGACATTTGATCATCAAATAAGATATATACAATGGCCAGTTTTAAAATATGTATGTGATACGTAAATAAAAAGTCCTGCTATTTATGTATTTTTCCATACACATATCAATTATCTACCATGTTCTAGATATACAGTAATACACAGATTTTGGTTCAACTAATAATTTTTGAAGGTTTCCCAAATAGTAAGGCACTGTCCTAACTCATTGTCCTGTTACTTAACCCTGTGAACAACCATTGAGACACATATTCCCTAATTATAGATGAGAAAACTAGAGATCAGAAATGTGAAATTATTTGTCAAAAGCTAACAATCATTAAAGAAAATTAAAATTATGTCAGCAGATTATCAATTCAGTGCTCTTTGTCATATATATATATATATGCAAAAATAAGGCACAATTTTTACCCTAACAGAGCTTCAATTCTACTTAAAGGAAAAAAAGAAAAAGAAAAACAACAGGAAAAAGCTGATTAAAAATGTAAAACAAGGATCCAAGACATTTTGTTGTATTTTTCTGAAATAGAAATAAGAGGCAGAAGTTCTAAGGAAGAAGATATTACTGTTTGCTGAAGAGGTCAGAAAAAACTGAAAAGCTGTAATTCCAAAGTTTAATAGTATTTTTAATGGCAACATGGGGGCCAAGAACGGGCAATTCAGGCAGCGGTAATGGCAGGAGCAAGAATTCATGAGGACTGAGAGGAGAAAATTATTAATAGATAGGTTAGTAGAAAATCTGATTATTCTTTCATGTGCTTTGTCAAGTACAACAACAGAAAGGAGACTGCCAAGGTGCACTTAAAAGCTACTTTCCAAGTAAATTTATCCCAAACTTATGCTTTATAAAATTGGAATGAAAGAAAAAGACCTAAATACGCTCTCCCCTTACTCTCCTTTCAGTCATTCACTTTTCCTATTTGCTTTGACATGTAATACACAAGCACAGCTTTAAATATTTCAAAAGACATTTTCTTAATAAACTCAGGACTGTAATTAGAAGAAACATTTGTTGTTGTCACTGAATATTTTCTATTTTCCAAGCAACTACTTTGCACAAGTATTCCATCCAAGGATCCTACAAATACAGTACTGCCATTCAATAATTCTATGGTCTTTGCAGACTGGCATGATGTATGTAATAGCTAAATACATATTTTGTATTTTATACATTATTGCAAAGCAATAACAGGAAACAACAGAGAATGTAGTCACTTGGGAGGGGGTTAAATAATTAGATCAATTTCAGAATATTTACTTGTCCTGTTTACTTAGGACTAGTGATCTTAATTTATCTCCCCTTTTCCTCCAGAATTTATAGGTTTGGAAACAAGAAATGTATAACTTTCAATAAATTAGTATTTACGTAGTTCATTAACAGTTACACTTAAGCCTAGCTTACTCATCTGAACAATGTGTCCAATATATTTGCCTTGTACCTCACAGATTATCCTCAGCCACTGCTAATTAATGCTTATAATATGCTTTGAGATCATAGGTGAAAGGTGTTACATAGATATATTTAAAAATCCTAATGTGAAAGTTTTGGTTCCCTGTATTCTTATCTAAACTAAACAAACAACAACAAAAACAACAAAACACAGGCATGTTTACCAGGGAAGTTTTGTCAACCCAAATGGCCTACATTTCTGGTCAATAAATCAAAGCACTTTGATTTCAAAATATATTAGCATAACGCATATGATAAAAATACAAATTGCTTAAGATATAGCGAGTGGATAGAGAATGTACACATGAGAATATCTATATATTTTTTCATTCCACTTTTTTTTATTACCTTTATATTCCTTTGTTAAAAATTAGAGGTGCCATTCATAGGTAACTGCTAAAAAGATGCTTATCCCAAGTTCCAAAAAATGCAATTCTGTGTAGAGTTCATTATGAATCTAAAAATAACATTAAAACTATTTTAATCATAAAGGAAGATGTGAAAGTCTTAAAGAAATCTGACTGTTAAAATGATTTTGTGTTACATATAATGCAGTTACATATAACTGTTAAAAATTTAAAAAAAATAAAATTTACTTTTTAAGGTTACTCTAACCACTGATAGGATACTATTTAAAATATTACTACTAATTCTGGAACTGGGCAATATAAGAACATATGTATAAAATTGATCCTATTTGAAGCAGAGTAAAGGTGAAGTCTATACTTTGAAATGTAATTCCTAAATAGAGTGGCATGATCAATTCCAGAAAAAGAACCAAATGGGAGATGGTAGAGTGAGTTAAAACATCCTTAATAAATAAGTATTTATGACATACTCACTCTCAAACATTACTATATGTGCACCTAACAGGATGTCAATCTTGGCATGGCAATGAAATATTAGAACTTGCATCATATTAAGTTTTTTTTCATCCTGGCATTTATTTTCATTATTATTTAGAAATATGCATGCCATATATTAACATAATAAAAGTATGTAGATTATAAATAAATAATTAAACATATGTTGGGATACGAGGTAATTTTCTACTAGTAAAGTTACAAAGGTAGAAGATCCTCACTCTAGGAAATCTGCCTTCCACACCACAGCACAGCAAATTAAAGGGAACTCTAAAAATATTTGTATTGTATGGGAATTAAACTGAATTTAATCAATAAAATGATAAATTCATTTATCTCTATAGAGAAAAAAGAAAGAAATATACATTTCATTAATTTATCATAAATACTTTAAGATAGATATATAAAAGCATATCCCAATAGCCAGGAAAAGCTTCTTGATTAAAAATATAACAAATTCCTCTGATGAATTTTTTTTTCTTCCCTTTTTAAATTAGAAATTAGGCCAGTTTTATCTTTTAGAAATGACTTATTTGTGACAATGCATAGCCCCATGATAGAAGAAAAGGCAGGATACTTTTTAAGTTTTCTTCCTTTTTTTAAAACCTTTTCTTCTATTTAAAAATATGAATAAAATACTGCTAATCAGTTTTTATCTGTTTTTCTTAGTCCTCTTGATTTATTTGTTTTTAAGATCCGTTTTCCTGTGTCTGTATGTCTTTCTGAGGTAAAGGCGTAGAGTTCTTCTTTTCAAGTGTTAGAACCTTGGCAGAATTAATTTACATATGTTACCTTTAAGGTCTGAAAAGAGTCATGGATAGGCTTGCTAAGGTTAAATTAGACTTTTCCTGACTTGTCATCTGATCAGATTCATTATATTTAGCTTGGTATCACGTCTATGAATATTTTTACTTGCTGGCTTTTTAATACATTTTGTGACTGCGTATGTATTGCACAGATATTTCCAACAAATGCATTATATTGAACATTAGGGGTAGATACCCTGTTTAATCATTGGGACAGTGGCTTCTGCAATCACAGAGGATTCTTCTGACATATTGTAGGTATTGTCTTTATTACCTTAAAATATTTAAAGGATAACCTAAATTAAATAGAAAATTTTAGATATATTTTATTTCAAATATATAGTTCATTTTGGGTAAATAGAAGACTATTCAAAGTAAATTTAGTTTCCTTAAAATAGAAAAATATTGAGAAAACTATTATAGAGATAAGGCATGATTTTATACTTTAGGGTACACTTTTATTGACAGATGTGCATATATTCATGCGCCTGACCATGACTTTAGGGTAGGAGCCAGTCTGCCAGTGGACATTGAAAAGTGAAGACCTAGAAATGTCACTAGTGTTGCATTTCCTCTTCTCCTCTAAGGAAAAACAAACAAACAAAAAAATGTTTCCTGAAATACCTAACAAACACCATTTCTAGATGATTTACATTATCTAAAAATCATGACAGTATTTTAGTATAAAAACAGATATGATCATAATCATGCATACATTTTGTACATTATTCTATTTTTCCCCTAAGCCTTAAGTATTAGAATACAAATTCACTAGTTGTTTGAAGAGGTATAAAACTGTGTAATGTCCATTAGAGAGTTTAATGCCAGGGTTAGATTATTGTATGGAGTTCACAGTTTAGACTAATTTCACAAAGAAAACTAGAATTGCCCTCCACACTGTGAGTTCATAGCGTGATAGCAATCTCTTACACTTCTAAGACGTCTCCAAAGAAACTGCACCAAAGATCAGTCTGTGATACAGCCCGTGAATAGTTGGATCTTCGCTGCTAGAGTTGGCATTTCCTATTCTCATTATTAATGGGAAGAGTCTATGTTTGCTTAATAGGCTCTAGCCTGTCGAGCGTCTTCAGCACAATCAATAATGCCACTTTTGGACAACAATAATCTTATAGGTCTCAACTTTGTTCTTTTGAAAAACCTATTAATACATATTCTTCCAGTACATCCAAATATTACTCTCCTTTTCTGAGTTCAGCAATGTTTTCGGGTTTTTTTTTTTTTTTTTTAAGGAGGTTGTCTTGTACCAGTGCTTTTTAACACTTAGAATTGAGAGTTAAGACTATATCATTCTGCTCATTAATTCATTTAATGAAGAATTCTTTAAGTTCCTACTGTGTACATACTGCACAAGTCCAAGGGAACCATGGAAAACCCTAGTAATAGATAACCTTACCGGCAACCATTTTTAAAATCTAGTTAAGAGAGAAGACATGCAACAATAAACAATTTTGTAATCTAAGGCAGTATGGCAAGTATCTGATCATAAAGGTAGTCAATATATGTTAAATATTCAAGTATTTAAATAGAGAGCTGAAACGGCTATGAAGAACATTCTGTAAAAGGTTTCAACATGCAGCCAATTTATTTTACAATTTTAGGTATTCAATAAATGGTTTTTAATCAGAATTGAATCCTTGCCTCCACTGCTTTAATTGTGCAGGGATTGCAGGGTAGCCTATTTTCCTCCATTATCTTTCAGGAACACAGGGCAAATTACACATGCCTGGCAATTGAATATGCTGAAAACGGCTTTGCTAATCAGATGTGGCCACAGTCCAGACACAGTCACTTGACATTTACCCTGCAGGTCTATAACGCTAAGCTTTCCCAGGTGAGTGACGTTCAGGATATAATTTGTCATTGAATTTTCTGAGCTCATATTATTATTAAATGTGGCTATATAAGGAGAATAACACAGAAATAAATGTATTTTTGCAAGTTCCATTTTAAGGGGTATTAGATGACTATATAAATAAAAACGTTGTCTTTGCAGCCAACTTAGCCTTTGCATTTCTATACTTAAATCTGCAGATTAACACTGTTTGAAACCCTATAGTATCCTTCTTTCCATTAGAAATGTGCCTGAAGGCTACCAAGTGATTGGAACATCCAATATACCTAATAAATAATAGATGTTCCTATTGACTATGGTTAATGTGGACCTAGTTCTCCTTTAGGATATGGACATTCAATTATTAATTTTTAAATGACATTCAAGAAATAAACAAGCTGTTCACTTTAATCAGTGAATCTTAAAGGACTTATTGTTAAAAGATTTTATAATTTTCTAGTATTTTTCTACAATTGTCTCAAATAACTTGTGATATCTTTCTATTTATAAATTTGAGACCTCCCAAAGGCTAGTATCCATCTCAAAGACTAGAGTTTCCATATCCCTTGAAATGATATCATTTTATAAATTTAGGATGTTACATATTTCAAGCTTTTGGGTATTACATGTATATTTTAAATTGGACATCTTTGTATTTTGTATTGTCTGAAAATCGAATTACTTATTTCTCTAGTGATTTTAATATTAATAAAAAAGTTTATAATTTACTCCTATTTGTGACTTCACACTCACTCATTTAATTTGTAAGGTACCATATATTTAGAATGTCTTATGTTTATAAGAAGGAATCAATTCATATCATGTTTAAACTTATTATGTTTAAATGGAACTGGAAAAATATTTATTTTGTAATTACTATACATTTTAAAAATGCTGTTAGTTAATGTTAGACTTGATCTTCATAGTTCTCCAGAACCACAAGAAACAAATGTTTGCTGTTTATGTTTATAAGCAAAAAAATGCTTTATAAAAATTACTTAAATAAAAAATATAATAAAAAGATGAAACAGTGCTTATAAAGCATTACTATGTAAAAAAGATTTTAAACTATAGTTTTGTCCTTTTTCCATGAGAAAGTTAGTAATATAAAAGTCACAAAATCAAAACTGGAATACTTTGACTTTGATCAAAATTGCAATTTTGAACATATTCACATGTAGAAGTATTATTTGTATTTCTTCATTTCCCCAATACTTTTGTTTATATTTTGTATGTCTCAAGTATTTAATATCCATTTGCCAAATTCTCTCTGAACTTTTGAAAATAGGGCTAACTACTTCTCCAGATTTATCCCAAATTCACTGATTTTTTTATTTTTTTGCTTCAAATTTGCATTTCTTGACATTACTGAAACTGTTTAGTAGAGATTTTGGTAGCAGAGTGCTTGCTGGCTTCAGGCTGAAGGTTAAAAACGTGGGAATATGTTCTTGATTATCTGGTTCAGATGGGGCTAAGAACACTATAAATTCAGCAAGTATTAGAAAATTAAAATTTGGCAGTATATAACATGCAATATTAAAACAGCTCATTAGATAACAAACTATGGACTCCTGGAATTGAAGGGCACAATTAAAGACTGAAAAATCAAGTGATCATTGATTAAAACTAATAAGCAATAAAACAACATCATAACATGACTGTTTGAAAAAAGATGAGGATGTAAGAATTGGGGCAGATTGGATGCCACTAATGATTGTAGGTAACCAGAAGAAAGAGAAAGATAAACTCAAACACCTACAATTTAATCTCAAGGCACAGACGGAATCCCGGGAGCTTCCTATAACTCTGATGAAAAAAAATCTTAATTCAGGAAACCATAGGGTCAAGGTTGCCAAAATCCATATGCAAATCTAAATTGGTTCCTTGCCAAGTTGTAATGTTACTAGGATTTACAGCCTCACAAGGTTTAAAAATGCAGTGTGCAATATTTAAGAAGACAGAGGGAGAAGCTAAGAATTGAAACGGGACTCCTGGTAACTCATCTCCCAGTCCCTGTGGTGGATTGCCGCCTGAACAGCTCGTGAGTATTCAGCAATGGTTTCTTGCATTAGGTGAAGTTTGTTTAATAACTTCATGTAAATGAATTACATGCGAGGGAAAGCAAATTCTCTTTCTAGAAATCTTTCTTTCTGGCCTTCCTCTTTCACCAATTCTCACTGCTTCTATGTAATACGACTAGAATCAGGATCTCTGTATTCTGATGGGCAAATTACAAAGTTAAGAGCAAAAGTCGATCTAACAGGGTACGAGGCTAAGACGGCAGACGAAAGCAGCTCTCAGAGACCGTATCGAAAGTGGTGAACAGATACCCGCTTTTGGCTCTATCGTCTGAATGAGAGCTCTGAAAATCCACGGAGAGGAGATGGGAGTGAATGGAAGAAGATAAAAGTGGGATGAGCTGCTCATCAGGACCAGAGGCAATTAGAGGAGGCCCACACACGTGGAAAGAAGACAGAGGAGAGAATCCCAAGCTCCACTCTTCCCCGGAAGGATCCGGCAACCGGAGCAGCTGGAGGGCCCCTCCTGTGCACAGCCTCTGAGACCTGACACAGGCTGTTCAGCTACGTTGCTCTGGAGAGAAGGGAGGGCTGGCTTGTGATCCCCGCGCACTGCGGCTGGTGCCATTGTTACATCCCAAACCCAGAACACCACTTTTGCCCAGATGGCAGATCTGTGACTGCTGCCTCCTCCTCACCACTGCCAGACAGGCAGGGAGCAGGGAATCCTGGCACTTGCATGTGCCCCTGCCACCACTGCCACTGGGGCCCTAAGCAGAGCAGAAGACCATGGGCATGGCCCCTGCTGCTTGTCCTGGGTGACCCCACTCCACTCCACTTCCCATGGGAACTGTTCAAGAGTTTCTGATGTTGTTATACATATGTCTTCTCACCCCATAATATTCTGAAATTAGAAAAAAAAAAGTACTTGGCCTTTAAAAATGGAAGATGCTAACACTAAGCATTGACGGTATGTTCAGATTTGTGAACCATATATGAGACTATTTTTGCCAATGCCAAAATACACATATCTTGTCCCTAAGATGTCAAAGTGTGACAGATCCTTTGATTATTATAATTAATAATCCATTCTCAAAGTAAAAATGCAGTTTTAGTGTTTACTAGAGGACAAGAGAGAAGAGGATTCCTACTATGCAAAGAGAGAAGGAAAGAGTCGGGATGAGAACTTAGAGTGATTCCTTTACTAGCAAAAATACTGTGATGATTTTAAGGAAATTTTAACCGCAGATGTTGAGCCATTTGGGTACTGACTATATAGGTCAAGACCACAAGCATAACTCTATAGGCAGGTCACCAACATCTTAGATCCCATGTGAACAAAAAGGTAATGGATAAGAGAAGACAGAAAACATAAATATCAGCCATGCCTGAGTACCAGTTATATAAATTAGATGAGACCTTTATCCCATATTAGCAACTCTTTCCTGTTGTGTTATGTATATACAATGTGCAAAAATACATACACACATATATACCATAAAGATAGATGCCATACATATAAATATATATTACACCTATTTTTATATAATATGCTATATAAATGTTTTCTATATAATATATATGTTATATTTATCTATCTACAGAAATTTATTTATTTTTTTGATTTATTTTTGAGTATAGGGAACCAGAGAAACATTGGCCATCACCAGACTTACTGGGCTTCTAGATGACTGTGGAATTAACGAGCCTTGAGGTGTACTTTGTTTTGATTGACAGTAAATTGAATTGTTAGTGGAAACAGAGTCAGGGGTAGTGATACTATATGAAGAAAGGTTTATATGGACAGTGTAAAGCCAAAGTTTAGATTACTTAGGATAATATGCTCTTTTTTCTTTTTGACTTCCCAACATTTGAACCATTTGGGAGGGAATTCTTACCATGTGAGTGAAGAGTTTACCTCTAATTGAATAAACCAAAAAGACCATGGATATCCATTCTCCTGGTTACCCCTTTCAACTAGTACACACACAAATTGCTTAGCCCCGGAGGCCCTTACCTCCGACTTGTGTGCAAGATTGAGTGATGCTAGTAGAAACCGTGTAAAACGCATTTGGAGCTCAATGCTGTCATTAGTGGAAGTAGCAACATGCAGTTTTCATGGGAAATGGCAGTATCATTGCCAACGGCAACATTCAACGTCCATTCCAAGCAGTGTCCACGGTGCAAACTGTGCTATCTTATGTTGAGAGTTAGCGGCTGGTGTCTTCATTCAACCAGTCTGGAGGGTGAAATTGTCCACTACCCTCACTGTCTAGCTTCCTTTCCTCCTGCTGACTTTCTAAGCCAGTTTTTCCCTCCTCATAGAGATTCAGTAAACTATCCAAATTAATATCAATAAATTATTTTTCCTACTTAATTAAATCAGAGTCAGATCACATTGCTCACAAATAAGCAACAAATATAACTTGCACATAAACAGATGTTTTTGTATTTTGGTCATGTGTACATGTTACTCATATCATGACACTGCATTTTTTCCTTTTAATTTTAATCAATGTTTTTCTTATTATTTATAGGGCTTTGTCCTATGTGTATATTATTTGTGAAATCTCAGGTCTTGTATATTACACATTTAGTTAATTAATTAATTAATTTTTTTTTGAGACAGAGTCTCACTCTGTTGCCCTGGCTAGAGTGCCGTGGCGTCAGCCTAGCTCACAGCAACCTCAAACTCCTGGGCTCAAGTGATCCTTCTGCCTCAGCCTCCCGAGTAGCTGGGACTACAGGCATGTG
>CAUYRT010102680.1:0-10322 GCA_963574885.1 Lepilemur ruficaudatus | reverse complement strand
ACAGGTGTGAGCCACCACACCCAGCCCCTGGGGGATTTTCAAACAGAAAGTTCAATTCTATGGAAAAATAAGCACCATATATACTCACCAGCAAATTGGTTTCACTGATCAACACCTAAGTGGACATATAGGAACAACATTTATCTGACGTCAGGCAGATGGGAGGGGGGAGGAGGGGATGAGTATATACATACATAATGAGTGCGATGCGCACCGTCTGGGGGATGGACACGCTTGAAGCTCTGACTGGGGGGGGCAACATACGTAACCTAAACATTTGTACCCCCATAATATGCTGAAATAAAAAAGAAAGTTCAATTCTATTCCTAGTTTGCTAATTATAAACATCATGAATGGATGTTGAATTTTATTTTTTTGTTATCATATATTTCTCCTTTAATCTGTGTGTTAGGCTGCTTGGGCTGCCATAATACCATAGATTGGATGGCTTAAGACAGCAGAAATTTATACCCTCGTAGTCCCGGAGGCTGGAAGTCCTAGATCGGGTGTGAGCAGTTCTGGTTTCTCCGCTGAAGGCCTCTCTCCCTGTGTCCTCACGTGTCGTCCCTCTGTGTGTGTTTGTGTCCTAATCTCTTCTCATAAAAACACCAGTCATGTTGGGTTAGGGTCTACCCTAGCGACCTTATTTAATCTTAACTCGTTTTTAAAGACTCTATTTCCAAATATTAAACATTTTTTATTGTAAAATACACATAACATAAAATTTGCCATTTTAATCATTTTAAGTGTACATTACAGTGGGGTTAAGCACATTCACACTGTTGTGCAGCCATCACCACCACCCGTCTCCAGAACGTTTTTCATCTTCCCAAACTGAAGCTCTGTCCCCATCAAACACCAACTCCCATCCCACCCCCACATCCCCTGGTACCCACCATTCTACTCTGTCTCTATGAATCTGACTACTCTGGGACCTCATGTGAGTGGAATCATACAGGGTTTGTCCTTTTGTGACTGGCTTATTTCACTTAGGTTAATGTCATCAAGATTCATCCATGCTTGAGCATGTGTCGGAACTTTTTTCCTTATTTTGTTTATCCATTCATCCGTCAATGGACACTTGGGTTGCTTCCACCTCTTGGCTATTGTGAATAATGCTGCTATGAACAGGGCTCTAACTCTTTGAGACCCTGATTTCAGTTTTTCTGGATATATACTCAGAGGTAGAATTGCTGGATCATATGGTACTTATATTTTTAATTTTGTGGGGGTAGGGGAAGTGATGGACAGGGTCTCCCTCTGTTGCTCAGGCTGGAGTGCAGTGGTGTCATCATAGCTCATTGCAACCTCAAACTCCTGGGCTCCAGTGATCTTCCTGCCTCAGCCTCCCAAGTACCCAAGTAGCTGGAACTACAGGTGTGCACCACCACACCTGGCTAATTATTTTCTATTCTTGGTAGAGACAAGGTCTCGCTCTTGTTCAGACTGGTCTCAAACTCCTGAGCTCAAACAATCCTCCTGCCTCAGCCTCCCAAAGTGCTAGGATTACAGATGTGAGCCACCATGCCTGCCCGGCCCTATTTAATTGTTTGAGGAGCCAACATACTGTGTTTTCCACAGTGGCTGCACAATTTTATATTTCCACCAACAGTACATGGGGGTTCCGGTTTCTCTACATCCTTGCAACATTCATTATCTTCTATTTGTTTGATGGTAGCTGTCCTAATGGGTGTGAGGCAGTGCCTGTGGAAGTTTTTTTTTTCCTGTTTTGTTGCTGTTATCTAACTTACCTGCATTATAATAGAGGGTTTGTTGAAACTTTTACCAATTTTTTTTTTTTTTAGAGATGGGATCTTGCTGTGTCACCCAGGCTGGAGTGCAGCCACACAATCATAACTCACTGCAGACTCAAGCCCCTGGCCTCAATCTTCCTGCCTCAGCCTCCTGAGTCACTGGGACTACAGGTGTGAGCCACCACACCTGGCTCCTATGTGGTCAATTTTTATAGATATTCAACATGTGCTTAAAAAAAAATATATGTTCTTTTTTTTTTTTTTTTGAGACAGAGTCTCACTCTGTTGCCCGGGCTAGAGTGCCATGGCCTCAGCCTAGCTCACAGCAACCTCAAACTCCTGGGCTCAAGCGATCCTTCTGCCTCAGCCTCCCAAGTAGCTGGGACTACAGGCATGCGCCACAATGCCCGGCTAATTTTTCTATATATTTTAGTTGGCTAATTAATTTGTTTCTATTTTTAGTAGAGATGGGGTCTCGCTCTTGTTCAGGCTGGTCTCGAACTCCTGAACTCAAACGATCCGCCCACCTTGGCCTCTCAGAGTGCTAGGATTACAGATGTGAGCCACCGAGCCTGGTCAGAATATATGTTCTGAGATATTCATAGCATTCTATGTATGTCTATAAGATCTAGATTTATTATACAAATCTATATCCTTATTGGTTTGTTTGTTTACCTGATATTTCAATTATAAATAGCTGTGTTAGAGTCTATGATGGCTGATTTGTCTGTTTCTCCTCCTAGTTGTGTAGGCACATACAAGTTTAGAATTATTAATATGTTTCTGTTGAGTTAAACCTTTCATAATTACAAATCAACCCTCTTTGTCTCTAGTGATAATTTGTGCTTATATTCTATTTTGTCTAAGGTTAACATAGATCATCATCTTTATTTTGGTTAATCTGCCTGGCACATACATTTTTGTTTTATATTTAACTACATATTTACCATTTTTGATGCCCTTTATTCTTTTTAGTAGATCTGAGCTTCCATCTAGTGTCATTTCCCTTCAGCCTGAAAAATTTCCTTTAGGATTTATTTTAGTTGGGCCCGATTGCTCAGCTTTCATTGATCTGAAAATTTCTTACTTTTCCTTCATTTTTGAAGGACAGTTTTGCTAGACACAGAATTCTAGTTTGTCTTTTCTTTTCTGTACTTTAAAGAAGCAATTCCACTGTCTTCTGACTTGCATAGTTCTGATGGGAAGTCAGTAGTAAACTTTATCGTGTCCCTGTATATAATGTGTCTCCCTGTCCCCCCCCATACATCCCCCCACCCTGCCCCTGGAAGCTTTTAGACTTCCTTTTTTTCTTTCAGTAGGTTGGCTGTGACATTTCTAGAAATGGCTTTTCTTCGTGTTTGTCCTGCATGTGTGTTTGGCTGGTTTTTAAGCTAGCTTCCTGAATCAGTGTTCCTGTGGCATTCTGTCTCTCCTTCTGTAGGTTCCCCAGCTCCCCCCACTCCCCACTTCCTTTCTCCTGACAGAGAAACACAGACGGCCCTGACGGCCCTGTGGCCTGGCCATATGCAGGTTTTCCCTGCAGGCTTGAACCCAACTTGTAGCCTTGAACATTCCTAAGCACTGAGCAAGATGTTCAGGTTGCTGCCCAAAACACTGAAAGATCAAACATGTTGCTAAATATGTAAAAACCAGCTCTAGCCCTGAGCCAAACTCCACAAACCTCATATAAACTCCATAACACACCCCCCTGGTGGTGGACACGCCTGGGTGGAGCATCCCTCGTCTCACTGGCCGTCACAAGGATGCCAGAGCCCCGTATGTCAGTTCCCCTCAAAAACACTTTGGCCTGGTTACCTGGTATTTAGTGCGCCTTTGGATTCCCAGCCAGCCCTGTCTCGGAATGGTTTGGGGCACTCCCTTTTGGGAACTCCCCGGGTGCAGCTTTGGGGGCAACTCCAGTGGCAGGGTCAGCCAGACAGAACACCTTCTCCCTGGGGCTCCAGTGTCACATACGTTACACCACCTGGTAGTTGGTGCTGTTGACCATACCTGGCCGCACGGTGTCCTCTGTTATGACACACCCGCTGTACCCAGCCAGGCATCCACCTGCTATGGAGTCTGCCAGGTAGGTTCTGGAATTCCATTCTCCAGGCTTCCCCACATCCACTGCTCTTCACTCCTTCCACAGCAAATCCGGGTGTTAAATTGGATGAATTTTTCTTGTTTACCACAGGAGCAAAGAGCTTCGGCATCCCCCTTGTTCCAGTGAGCTGCAGACGTCTCCAGGTGTGTATTTTCCCATAGGCTTTTGTCTAAGCTTTCTGTGGCCATCTGTGTCAGATCCTGGTGAACAGACAGAGCTGTTTCCTAATCCCTCCCGGCAGTTGTTAGCTTTCACTCAGAGCATTTAGCATGTTTACCTTTGTTATGCTTATTTCTGTCATCTCACCGTGTGCCTTTTGCCCCTCCAGTTGGGGATGCTATAAATTCCATTTCTGTTCTTTAACCTCGTACCCTAGAAATTGTCACAAGCACACTTGCCTTATCAAAGTTTAACGTTCACTCGTGTCTTTGCCCCACTCTTGGGCAGCGCCAGAACCTTGCATCACTGCCCTTTTGGTGTTTTTATTTTTATTTATTTTTTTTTTGAGACAGAGTCTCACTGGGCTATAGTACAGTGTCGTCATCATAGCTCACTACAGTCTCCAACTCTTGGGCTCAAGTGATCCTCCTGTCTCAGCCTCCCAAGTAGCTGGTGTGTACCACCAGCTACTACAGTTGTGCACCACCATGCCCAGCTAATTTTTTTCTATTTTTAGTAGAGACGGGGTCTTGATCTTGCTCAGGCTCGTCTCAAACTCCTGAGCTCAAGCAATCCTCCCACCCTCGTCTCCCAGTGTGTTAGGATTACAGGCGTGAGCCACCGAGCCCCGCCCTGGCCTGCCCTTTTTGTTTTAATGTCCTGTTACTGTGTATTGTGGCCTGTTTTGTTTTTTCAACCTCACAAGTTGTCATCACTCCTGTCTACACTGTCAATGGCTGTTTGATTTCTGCCTTTCATAGTTCTTCCTTGTCCTTTGCATTTCAAACATCTCTTCTAGGGGCACCCTGGGTTCCTTGCCACTGGGCCTGTCCATGGGACAGCTTGTGTCGTGGCAGCCAGCTTCCCTCAGAGCCGGCCAGCCAGCAAGCTAGATGCACCCGAGATGGAAGCCGCTGTCTTCTTGTAACCTGCTCTCGGAAGTGACACCTGACACCTCAGCTGAATTCTTTTCACCAAGAGTGAGCCGCTGGGTCCAGCCCCCACTGAACGTGGACCCCAGGAGTGGGGACCACTAGGGCATCTCAGAGGCTGCCTAGCGCACCGTGGGCATGGAGCTGTCCCTCTGCTGTTAAGTCCCTTCAGCTCAGAAGACATTTCTCATGGGCCTGGAATGTGCTGGGGCAGAGGCTGCGGCCCTGCCTTCGAGGAGCTGCCCTGCAGCAGGGAACACACTCGGGAACAGGAAGCCACGATGCCTCATGACAAGGAGATCCCATAGCACTGACCCTGGGCTTACAGAGGGTGTGGGCATATCATAACAGCCTGGGCTGAACGCCAGCCTTGATGGTTCCGGCCTCACCTATGATGTGGGATTCAGGGAGACCCTTGCTGTGGACAGCAGTCCTGGGGCTCTGGGGTGGGCTCTGCAGTGGGCACAGGTGAGCAAGCCGAAGGATCTCCCACCTGCCTCAGCCCCTCCCCTGTAGGACAGACCCTCCCATGCGGGGGAAGGCTGGGCTGACCCCTCTGAGTGGGCGGGGTGGGTGGCATCAGAGCCATCCTCTCTCCATTCTTCTTCTTGGGTGTCATAGTAGTTCATTGGGAACATCCTTTTTATTCGTATATAAGAAATTCATTGATTTGGATAGTAATTTTATACATTATATCTGAACTATCTAGTTGTCTTTTTAAAACTTTTTGAGGTCAAATTCACATAACATAAAATTAACCATTTTCAGATACTCAGCTCAGTGACATTTAGCACATCATGACAGTGTGCGCTCACTGTCTCTGTCTAGGACAACGTTTGCCCGTCGCCCCCAGTGGGCCCCCACCACTGGCAGGCTTGGCGTCCCCAGCCCCTGCTGCTCCTGGTCCGCCTTCTCTCTGCAGTGTGGCCTGTCTGGGCATTTCCGAGATGGAACCGTGCCGTGTGGGGCCTTTTGTGTCTGCCTTCTGTTAGTATGTTTGGAAGCAGGTTCTGGGCCCGTCCTTGGGCCTGAGAGCAGCTAAGGCCTCTCACTGTGGGGGCTGCTGGGGTGGGGCTGCGGCTGAGCTGCCTGGGAAGCGCGACTGGCACCGGCCCAGTGTGGGACAGGGCTCTTGCCTGGGCACCTGCTGCCTGATTCATGATGCAGGATCCATGAGCCAAACCCAGCCCTGGCCTGTTCTGTGGACACCCCATGTGGCTGTTCAGTGCAACAGCAGCAGCACTGAGGAGTTTCCACGAGACCATGTGGCCCATAAAACCAAAAGCATTGGCGTTGGCCCTTTACAGGAAGTCTGCATCCAATGCCAGCTCTCTCAGTCACCAACCGGGGGAGGCCACATGGTTCCTTGGCCACCAGCAGGCATGGCTACCCTGTGGGCATCATCTGGTGGGGTGGACACCCATTCTCCCTGCTTCCTGGGTGTGAGCCGGTGTGCAGGCAGCCCGGAGTGGGGTGTCTCTGGCCCATCCACTGGGGCCCCGAGGCCAGGCTGCCCTGCACAGTCCCCTTGTGGGTGGCTCTGGGTGGCTGGGAAGGGGACGGTTGATACTACTGTGTGAGGAGTTGGTCTCATCGTCCAGGGTGCAGCTCCTCACCACCCCCGCCAGAGGGGCGTCCAACAGATGGATCCCACCAGGACTCTTCATGTGGGCGTGGAGACGGAGGAGGAGGGGGAAAGAGGGCCTGGGGAGGGGAGAACCCCTTCTGGTCCCTTGCTCAGGCCAGGCCTATCTGAATACTCCACGGCTTTAACCCGGGGGCATAAGGGTGAGGTAGGCTGTCCAGGCAAGGCCAGTGGGTTGGCCTCTGCCCTTGGAGAGGAGCGTGTGGGTGGGGCCCAGCCAGTCTCGTTCTCAGAGTCAGGCTCGGGACGTCCTGCCCAACGGCTGGGCCTGGGCCTGAGGCTCTGCCCTGGGAGGCCGCCCCCACCCCTCACTGAAGCTGGTGTTGGCAGGGCCTCCCTTATCACCGGGCAGCTCCTGTCTGCCAAGTGCCCCCGTGTGCCAGGCTCTGGGGCTGTGGCTGTGGGGGAGGCAGGAGCCGGTTTCCGCAGGACCCAGGATGTCTGGGCCCAGAGGGGCCACCAGGGTAGAACATGTAGCAGTGTGGAGGGAGGCCTGACATATTGGGCTTGGTCCTGGGGGTTGGGGAGCCCTTGGGGGTCAGATGGGGGAAGTTGGGCTCACTCCACCCAGCAGCCCAGCAGGCTGAGAAGAGCTGTCAAGAAGCACAAGGGCACGCTAGACAGCTGGTGAGACGGCTGTCCCCGGTGGGGATGTGGGTGAGGCCTGAGCAGCTGGGTTGTGGTTGCTGGTGGGTGCACCCTTGTCCTCGTACTGGGACCTTGGGATGCGGCAGGAACAGGCCTGGCTCTGCCTCTCTGGGCCTGGGTATAATGATGTCATCCCCGAGGTTGTGGATTTAGGACTGAGGGCCGCAGGGCGCATGATAGGGGAGCGTGGGGGCCTCCAGGCCTGAGTTCCACCAGTCATGGTTAGTGGTAACTCGGAGTTTCACAGCTCAAAGACATTTGAGCGTGTGTGACATGGGGGCTCCTGGGCTGCACCCTGTTATGTGGCTGTGGGACGGGCTACCACAGGCAGGACATGCATGCAGGAGAGAAGCCAAGGGCAGCAAAATCTTCTCCCTTCCCCAAGGCAGGGCCCTAGAGCTGGTGGAGCCAGGGCGGCCCCAGGATAAGGCAGTGACCGTGGCTAGTGGCCCCGGGATGGACGAATCATTTGTGCCCAGAATGTGGTCTGACCGAGGCCCCAGCTGCCCTCTGGCCAGGCCCCCAGGGCACACCGTCTAGGCCCAGGACTGACCTCAGCCGCCTGAATCGGGTCCTGAGGCCCAGTGGCTCTGCTTCCCCAGCTGGTCCCCTGAGGTCAGCAGGCTGCTGCCTGGGTGGTCAGCGGAGGCTCCTCCTGAGCTGCCTTTGGTGGCCGCTGGGTGGCAGCAAAGATTGCCCCACAGTGGTGGCCACGGCCTCAGCCTGCCCACGTGTGGGCCCAGCCTATGGTCCTTGGAGCCCTGGTGGGGGAACGCAAGCCCTCTGTGCCTGGATGTGGTGGGGATGGGGTTCCTTCCTCTAGTAGTCCGGCCCCCCAGTGCCCAGAGACCTGCTGCAGCCAGTCTGGGTGTCAGCCTGAGGGGATCCTGGTGCTGTCCCCGAGAGACTGCCCATTCTAGGGGGGCATGTGGGTGGAGAAGGGAACCCCTGTCCTGCCCCATAGAGACCAGGCCATCAAGGGGGACCTGCTGTAAATTTGGGGCTGGGGATGGGGGAAAGCAGAGCTGTGGCCCCCTTCCCTGCCCAAGCTGCTCCAGTGGGCTACAGGTGGGCTGAGGGCATGACTCCAGGTGTGACCCTAGGTATGACCTCAGGTGGGCTCTCGATGTGATCCAAGATGGGCTGTAGGTGGACCCCAGGTGAGCTGCAGGTGTGATGCTACAACTGACAAACCCTGAAGCAGGGAGACTTGCCTGATGCCCCACAGCTCACAGGCAGAGCCGGTCTCTCCTGGGGGTCACTTCATGGTGGCAGGGGGAGCCTCACGGCTCAAACCCCAGGCCCCTGTGTGATTTCAGACATGGCAGCATGGCTCCAGGAGGGGCTGCTTCTGGGCCCAGTGCTGGAGGATGTTGGGGTAGGGAGGGAGGGAGGCCAGGGAGACCCTTGGGCCCTGGGCTCCTGCCCCTGGCCCACCCAGGCTGGCCTCAGCTGCAGTTCCGGTCACTGGGACCCCATGTAGACACTGTCTGTCTTGAGACTTTGGCCCAGGTGTGGAACGGACAAGTAAGACAGGCCCAGACCACCTGCTGCCTCTGCCCTGCCCCCTGCCAGACCTCCAGTGGGGAGGGGAGGCTACCTTGGTGGGGGTCTGCTGGGGAGCTGTGACCTGGAGGGCTCTAGGCAGGTTGGGGTGGGTGGGCTCTTACCTCAGGGTCCTTCAGTCTGAGGCCCCCGGTGCACTGACTCCTGGTTATCGAAGTGTCGGGGCCCATAAACATCCCAGGAGATGTGTCCATGGATCAGCAGTTCACAGTGATGGTGAGGGCCTCAGCGCCATCAGACCGCGTGCTTGGCTGAGAGGGGCCCTGAGTGCCTGTGCCTGTGGGGACTGGGTGGCTGAGGTCTGCGGGAGTGTGACTGAGGTGGGCTGGAGCCTGGGGTGAGGGGACGCACTATCCCAAGAGACCTGCCTGCCTGCTCCTTCCACCTCCTTGGCAGCGTCCTCCGTAGCCCTGCCCGGCCTCGCTCTGCCCTCTGGTGGCAGATCCTTGCCAAGCCTTGGCCATCCAGTTCTGCACAGATATCCTGCACCAATGTCCTTGGGGGGCCTCCCAGCTGGCCAAACCCTCCAACCTTGTGGTCCCCCACCATGGACAGGCACTTTGGGGCTCAGTCTCTGTTGGATGAGCAGTGGGTGAATTCTCAATGGGGACTCAGGGCTGTGCAGGCAGCATCTCCTGGCAGTCACTGGCTGCCACCTCCTTTCGGGGTTCTAGAGACCCTGTCTACACTGCCCCAAGTCCTCCACAGGCTTCCCTCATCTGGATCCTGTGGCCTGAGGTTTTCCTGTTCTTCCCTGGAGCCCACAGCCCCTCTCTGGTCTGTTTTGGGGCCTCCTTTGCTCTGCTGTATCAGTCAGGCTTCTGTTGTGATGATGCCATGTAGCTAATAGCTCATTACCTTGGTGGCACATGACAACCAGCATCTGTTAACTTCTGCAGGCCCCTGGGCTCTGCCGGTGTTGGCGCTGGGCTGCAGGTTGGGTCGGTCTCCTCCTGAGGCCGGTGGCTCCAGGCTGGCTTTTCTGGCTCAGGCAGAGTGGGGCAGCCAGCACGTGCCAGGCTCTGCTCACACCACAGCCAGCATGCCTTCGTGACGGGATTCCAGGCCTCCTCTCCATGGCAAGATCTGGGAGGCCGAGGCCAGCCTGCTGTCCTTTCTCACCTTTCTGGTTGCATGCAGGATTCTGTCACTGCTTTTGAGGATGTAAAATGTCCCCGAGGGGTCCTAGGGTGGGACCCTTCCTGAGGGCCTTGCCTGGAGTGGGGCCCCTTGGGGTCTCTGCCCCATCTCCCCCAACCCTGTGCTCTGACTGAGCCTTGCTCCCACCTCTATCTGGTGCTGGGTGACTTGTCCTGTGTCTCCTGGGCCATTGTATTTGGGGTTCAGTAGGGCCACATTATTGTTTCTGCCTCTTTTTTTTTTTTTTTGAGACAGAGTCTCACTCTGTTGCCTGGGCTGTAGAGTGCCGTGGCATCAGCCTAGCTCACAGCAACCTCAAACTCCTGGGCTCAAGCAATCCTTCTGCCTCAGCTTCCCAAGTAGCTGGGACTACA
>CAUYRT010102679.1:0-15020 GCA_963574885.1 Lepilemur ruficaudatus | reverse complement strand
TTTATTGGACAAGCTAGTCAGTTGTCAGTTTCATTTTTCTCACATGAACTTTCCAGGATGCTGCTAAAGCAGTGATTGGAGAGAAATTTATAGTGCTAAATACGTACAAATATTACTCAATTTTAAGAAATAACAGTGAGCTAGCACCGCTTATATTATCCTGGATTAAGCTTAAGCCCGTTATTCAAAGTGAGGTGACACAAGACCTGAAGAACGGGCCCCACTTGTACTCGCCATCAAACTGGTATTGACTGATTAACACTATGGTGCTCAAATGGTGGGAGTGATCACTACGGATTTGGGGGGTGGGGGTAAATCTAAGTCTGAGCGACATGGTGGGCACTGTGGAGGGGTGGGGCATGCTTGAAAAGTAGTTGGGGAGCGGAATTAGGGGTCCCAATAGGGGAAAGGAATTCCTCTAAAACTGATTTATGTGATTAATTGTACATCTCGGTAAATTCACTGAAAATCATTTAATTGTACACTTAAAATGGAGTAAAGGCATGATATGTAAAGTATAATTCAATAAAGAAAAAAAAATTTAAATTAAATTAAAAAAAATTAAATTGTCAATCAACTTTAAAACTTTTTATAAGCCAAACAAACCATATCTCCAGGCAAGATTTAGCTCACATTATTAGTTTGAGTAATCCGCAAGTGTGCTTTTATTCACTCCTCACAAATGCTCTATGAGGTGGTCATTGAACAGAGAAGGAAACTGAGGCTCATAGGAAGTATAGTACATTGGTCAAATTCACACAGCTAATAAGAGGCCAAGCCAGGGTAAAATCCAAGACTAATTATCCAAATTACTATTCTTTTTCCCTAATTAGAAAAGCCCATTGTGTAGCACTGATATTAAGGTTACCAATCAAATTGCTTACATCATACTTAGAGGTATAATGAGGAAAAGGTAGAAGAAATATTTGCATTATTTGCTACGGAATTCTTTTTTGGAAATTGGTTTAAAATTTTGTACTACAAATAGAAAAACATCACTCAGTATTGGTTCTTGATTCTTCTGACAATAATATTCAGTATAAAGATACAACAAATGGACCAATCACCTTATCTTAGAAAATCCAAAGACCATAAAGGTACATGATTTAAAATTGTATCCAAATAACAAGTGACAAGGGCTGTTCAATGGAATGGATTTGTGGAGAGTTAGGATCCCATCTTGTTGGTTTTGATTGTACCAAGTTTTCCAAATGTTTATCCTCAGTATAGCTTTGTAGGCAAAAAGTTTTAATACAACTTCAGTGAGACTCTCCAGGTTGCCACCCATTTTATCTGAAACCCTTTCCCCTTTTGACAAATGAAGAAATGTGAAAAAAAATATTTCGAGAACAAAAACATAGAATTGGTTGGAAATGCTTACTGTTTTGTTTGTAATGTCCCAAACTGACATTATAATGCATCTCATTTTTGAAGAAAAGTGAAATCATTTGTAAATATAAATGAATAGAGTTGATAAATTACGTGAGAAAAAAAAAGATGATCTATTTATTTAAAAATTATTTTTTAAGTGTTTAGTTTGTTTCCAATGGAAGGGAGAGATTCCATTCCTTCCAAATTGCCAAGACTAGACCATTAATCATCTCTAAAAATCACAAGATTCTTTTAAAATAAGATGCTTATTTGCTTCACACATTTTAGTGCCTTTAGCTACTTCAGTTATAACTTTGCATTTGTTAGACTGTTGGTTAATATGCAATGAAAAGTGGGATATATGTTAATATTATTTTCCAGATGTTCAGCATTCAGCAAGCCACGTGGGACTGTGTTGAATGCAAATTCATTTTCAAACCCTACTAACCAGTGAAATAGTGTTTTTTTCCCTCCTTTTGGTTTTACTTCTCAATCTGTTTAACTTTTCATAAGTACTTTCATAAAGACCTTGTGACATACACTGTCTTCCTTCCCAGGATGACTCAGGCCTTGACCCCAAACCAAGAATGTTAAGCATGTTCCTCTCAAACTGTTTTCTACGTGTATTGGCTTAGACTTGAACATAAACATATTTATTAAGAGCATGCTTCACACTTTACTCTAGACATCCTATAGGTTCATAGGCAAAGAATATCAGGCATTTAATCTTAAAAAAGAAAAAATACAAGACTTAAAAACAATTGGAAGACTTAGACCCTAAAAGGAGCTGCTACTTTGTTCATGTCTCTCCTGGGGCAAATAAGTCAATATATGCACCAGTTCCAAGTTCATTACTATATTGGGAGCTGAAGGGGAAAAGAAAAAAACTTATATATATATACACGCGCATATATATATACACTTTATATATATATATGTGCATAAACACGTGTGATATCTCCTTCAGATGGTTCATAATCTACAAATAAACTTGATGAAATTAATAAAAGAGAATAAAAGTATTTTTAAATGCACATATATTGCTTGGATTTTTATTTAAAATAATTAATGGTAAGATAAAAATACTCTTACATAGCTTTCAAAATGAAAAATAAGGCCAATGAATTACTACTAGATTATTTCAGAGAATGTGTTAATGCTTATTTCATTTGGCTTCTAATCTGTATGTGTTAGTTCGTAAATGTGGTGGAATAGGAAATATTCTTACTTACAAGAAAATTGGAAAAATTATTTCTTTTGTTAATAAGTTAGTGTATAATAATTACAGAATCAAGACTATTCTGAAGGGCTCCCAATACTGAATTTTGCTGTTTTTCAAATAGTTATTACACCATTTGGCATATGCAGTATGCCAAATGGCTATGTTAGGTCCTTAGAAAAAAGTAGCATTTGCATAAACATAAACAGCCATACCCGTCCTGAATGGAGTCTGTCATCCAAAAGGGAAACTCAATTATGAGGAAAATAAATGAGTGCACCCCTAGTGGTGGGAGGGAGTGCTGAGTGCGGAACTGCCCCACCTATGCATTCCAAAGTAGACCCTCCCTTTGGGTAAAAGCTGCTTTCAAATCCTGCCTCAGCAGCACATGCCATGGGAAAGCAGCTGCAAACATTAATCATTAAGACACCTACACACCAATTACATGTCAGAGTTTCAAAATAAATTAAATTTAGATCCTGCTATCCTTGGCTTTTGCTCCAAATGCAATGCTGCCTTCCAATATTGTATTACTCTGATTTGACCTTTGGGCAATTGCCAATTCTTATTCTTCACTCCTGTCTCTACTAGTATTTCCTTTCTTATTATTGTTGATAGCAAATATTTCGGATGTATTCTGGCTATTGTCATTTTTTGCAAATATCATCTCGCATCATGTCAGCTGAATGTCAACTTTGTTTATGGTGTCCCTCATTAAACATAGCCAGCTAATTTTGATGCAGTCAAGTTCATTATTTTTTGCTTTATGATTTGTAATGCAGGAGTGGGTCTTGTTTAAAAAATCCCTTCCCATTATAGACTATCACAAGTACCTTGGTCAGATGAGCCCTCCTTGTTTGTTCTTATTTTTCAAATTGGCTAGGACTCAATTCTTCTGGATGAATTTTAAAATAAGGTTGTCATTTTCTTCAAAAAAAATTCTTGCTGGAATTTTTCAAATTTATAGGCTAATTTTGGAAGAAACAACATCTTTATAGTGTTAAGTCATTGCAATTAAACTTGCACAGCTCTTCATTTATTCAATTCCTCATTGATGACCTACAGTAGAGTTTAAAACTTAATTCCTCAGGATGTTTGTATTGTTTTTTTGTCAATTCTTAAGTATTGTATAGTTTTTGTTAGGATTAGAATGGCATCTTATTTTCACTTATACTTCCTTGTTGATTGTCACTGTGAAAGGAATATTATTAGTTTCTGACTATCTCATCTTCTGCAATCTTGCTTAACTCTCTTACTACTTCTAATAATTTCTTGGATAATTAAGATAGATAATTAAGTCATCTGCATATAGTAATATTTTTGTCTTTCCCTTTTCTATGCTTGTAACATTTAGTTCTTTAATTGGGCAATCTCCAAAACCATGCTCAACAGTAGCAGTGATAAAAAGGGTTTCTCATCTTTTTTCTAAGTTCTAAAAGAAAATACATCTAAAGTTTCTCTGTTAGTTTTGATGTTTGCTGTAAGTTTTTGATGTATAACTTTTATGAAGGAAAGGTACTTCCCTTCTAATCATAATTTCTTAGAGTTTCTCATATAAATAGTTTCTTAGAATCATAGTTTCTTAGAGTTTCTCATATAAATAGGTGTTGAGCTGTAATGTTTTTGTATAGCAGACAAAACATACATGTGAACTTTTCCTTCAGTCCATGATGTGGTGATTGGGGCCAGACGAGGACAAGGCAAGTGAGGCACACAGACCAGAGGGTGCAAGCTTCCTTGTATATCACACCTTGGGTGCCTCATAGCTTCTTATCCTAGTCTGAAACTTGGTGTGATTAACATACATAGATATCCTACTGTTGAACTTTCTTTCCATTTCCTGAATAAGCCTTCATTGATCATGATGCATTTTTAATACTCCATTAGATCCAGTTAGTTAATACCTTATATAAAATGTTTGCATCTATTATCATAAGTAAAGTGTACTGATAATTTTCTTTCTTTTACAGTCCTCATCCAGTTTTGGAACTGTAGCTTCTTAAAAGGAGAATAATTTCCTTTGCATTCTTATTTTTTTTTTGGAAGAATTTGTAGGTTATAGGTAATAATCTCTCCTCTAAATATGTCTAGGTCCAGAACATATTATGGGGTATAAGTTTGAACAAATCACTTTTATACCTCTAGACCTCAATTTTCCCCTTCTGCAAACTGAACATAATGAAACCTGTCTTGTAGCTTTATGGTAAACATAAAAGATATTTTTTAAAAAGTACATAGCACTGGATCTAACCCGAGGAAAATGCTTAATTGATAGCAGATGGACACCTGTATGGGCTTCACTGACCTTTTGGACCAGGTTTATGCCTTCCCCCATCCCCTGACTTCTCTAGGTTCACATAGTACTGTTGATCTTTCTCTAGAATTTACTTTTATTTCATCAAAGTTATAATGCCTGTTGTTCCCTTGCATTTCAAGTACAGTCACATTCTAGCAACTTCTGGCTAATTACTTTATCTTGGAATGTAGCAAAGTAGTATTTTTGAAAAATTAAATAACATGCTTTCCATTTAATGTATTTCCTATTATCCCACAACCCTTCTCCTCTTCAGGTAGATGTTTAGAGAGCTCTGTGGTCAACTTTTCCTTGCTTCAAGGAAAGATTAGGAAAAATAAATAAGTATGTGTATATATACTATGTATATATACATATATATTATTTTTTCTTTAAAAATCTATATTTTCCAGAGAAAAAAGTAGTTGTATGTATAAAGTATACAGTAGAATGGAAGAAGATCAATTTTATGAGACTAACACTAAGGAAACAACACTCTCCCCAAACTGAAACCACCCTGAAGAGATGAGAGCATGAAGAGTGAAGAGGTGAAGAGGCAATGTGGGCTACTGATATGTGGGTTAGGCTGGAACCTCCCCTCATCTAGGGTCAGTTTGGGGTACAGAGATATGACAGAAAGCTCAGATAATTCTAGGGATTCCAGTGCAAGGGTAGGCTGTGCTTTCTTTTCCAAGTAGACCCAGGCAAATGGCAAGATGTCCGAGTATAAATGGTTGTGCGGTGTGGTGCGTTTGGTCAGATGGGGTGTGGACAGCCTCACAGTTGCCCACCGCACTGGTGTGACACAGGAGCAGTAGAAATATGCCTGTGTCCAAGAAGAGCATGGAGATGATGAAAGGCTAAGGTCACCAAACCAAGTTTCCCAGTCACACAGTGGCCCAGATTTGGAAAATGATTCCAGAAACCAAGAGGGATCTGGGAGTTAGATGAGAGAGAGCTGGACTCACAGGAGCCTGGCCATTGGGTTAAAGCCTGGTTATAGGGACTAACTCAGAAAGGACCTTCCTAGATCAGCACCCAAAGACAGGTGGGAATGAGGATATCTCAGAGGGTGCCAGCAATAGCTGCTGACTCAGCCTGCATGCCTCCTTTAGGTCCTTAACATTATTATGGAAGCCCACCAGAACTTAGATGCCACTCCAAGGAATAGACAAGGAGATAAAATTTCTACCAACTGGCCAGAGGAAGGTTTTATAATGAAATTATGTTTTATATGGAAAACTTAAGTTATGTTTCTTGCACACTTGAGTTTGTGAAGTGAAATTTCTACCCACTGTATAACCATATCACCAAATAAGAAAAATGCTTGCCAGAGATGTGGCAGAGTGGTCCATTGGAACATGCCTACTAGCTGTTACGGCCTCTGGTCAGTTATTCAAACTCTATTTGACTCAGTCTCCATGTCTGTAGATGGGAATGTGGACTTTATTGTCACTTGTTTAATAATGAAATGAAATAATGTGTTCCACAGTGCCTAGTATGATTGGTATTCAATGTTTATCATTACTTTCCTAACTCTTAACCCTGGACATAATGTGTGGGAAAAATAGCTATAGAAATTAAAAAGAAAACAAAGAACTTGGGGAAGGTGTTTGTTGGAAGATCATTAATACTGTTACTGCTAATTATGAGACAGCATGTGTATTTCCCAGGCAGGGACTGCAATCAGTACAATTTTTAGTTTGTCACTCACAAAATTAGCAAGGCCAGGCCTGTTGATGAGCCACAACTCAAAATTCTTGTCAGCCTTCATTATCCTCATCTGTGGAATCTCAGGATAGGCTGTGTAAAACCATGCCATTACTACCTCCTCCAAAGGATACCCACGGTATTTGTTATTCTTCTGAAGGAAGATCTATCCTACTTAATAGTTATTTCCTATACTGTGCCATCACAAATTAACCCACATGAAAATGAGAGCTGGTTTGGTGCGTTTGCTCTTTTAGGCCTTCTGAGATTGTGAACAGAAAAATTGTGGAAAGTTGGCTGAATTTGTGTTCTTCAACTCATGATTCAATAATGTGCCTGTAATTAAACGTCATGTAATTTTGTGCTCAAAATTTCACCATTAGAAATTGTTTTCTCTAAGTTTTATATGATATTCCAATGTCAACAGTTCTCTCTGGAAACGTGGTGGGAAAACCATTTACACTTACCTGCTAACACCTTATGGAATTTGTGAGTGACAGCAAGGGAGATTGTTCTGGAACTGCTTAGCAGTGTCTGAGGGCTTTGCTTGTTCTCATCTGTAAAGAGAAAGGCGAAGCTAAGTCATCTCGGATTACACAGAACACATATCATATATTTTCTGGAATAGACTCAATTTTAAACATTCTATCCCTTTGGTCTCACAAGTAGATTCGTTCCTTTCAGACCAAACATTCAAAAAAGAATCTCAATTTGCTTTAAAGATTATTGCTGATTAAAGATTCTCTGATTCTGCCGTAGACAAGAAAATGAAGTGTCTGGGAAGAGGAAATCGAGTAAACGTGTTGGGGGTAAAAAGAAGGTTGGGAGGAAAACTGTTTCAGAAGGGAAGAAATGAGCTCTGTGAGGGAACCTGGGAAGACACTAAAAGCAACTTTAATTTCCTCTCTGTTATCCTTAGGCTTTTCTGGCTACTCTGTAGCAGACATGACCAGAAACATACTTATTGATCTCAAGATCAGGGCAACAAGATCCTTTCTGTTTAATTATGTCCTTGCAAGTCAAAAACTAAGTGCCTTGGCAAATGCTTTAAATACAAAGGGGGTATTTAGTGCTCTTAGAATCAACGGTAAGTTCAAGCTGTGTGTGACAAGGAATGACCACTATTCATTCTAACAAAGTCTATAAACAAGTACTGTGCATCAGGTGCTGAGCTGGGCACTGGGACAACAGAGAGGAGTAAAGACCAGTCTCTGTTCTTAAGGAACTCGGAGTCTGAAAGAAGAAACAGACGTGTAATTAAGTACAATAGAAACATAAACAAGAATCAAAGGCAGTTCAGAGATGTAACCCTTAGAGGGGAATGTTAAAGAAAGGCTTCCTGAATAAGGTGATATTTAAACTGAATACTGAAGATGAATAAAAGTCCTTCTGGAGAAACAAAAACAATATTTTGGCAGAAATAACAGTATGTGTGAATACCTTTAGAACATAGCATAGAAGGCGGTTTTAGAATACTGTCACAGGCTTGTGGGGTTTTTATTCAGGGTCTTTTGGGGGTACAAATGTTTAGGTTATGTGTGTTGCCTTCCCCTGCCCCCAGAGTCAGAGCTTCCAACATGTCCATCCCCCAGATGGTGCACATCGCACTCATTATGTATGTATATACCCATCCCCTCCCATCTGCCTGACACCCGATAAATGTTATTCCTACATGTCCACTTAGGTGTTGATCTTTTTAAAGTATATAGTGTAAGTAATGAGGGGAGAGAATGGGAAGAGATAGGAAATGGAAAGTAGGGTAGATCATGAATGGACTGGAACATCTTTTAAAGCATTTGATCTATACCTAAATGCCCAGGAAGGCAAAGTGAAGTGTTTGAGGCAGAGGAAAACAGGCTTTGCCAGCAAGCTTATAAAAGGATTGGAAGGCAGAAATGAGAGAATTATAGATATAGGAAGGTATTTTTGAGTATCTAGAAATAGCACAGGTGAGAAGTAAAGAAGGTCTTATTGAAGACAGTAGTAATGGGAAGGAACACAGCAGCAAGAAACATTTGATGGAATCTAGGGATGACTGATGTGAGTGGTAAGAGAGACTTCACATTCTCTGACCCATGTAATTGAGTGGATTTTGGTGTCATCAATTGAGAAGGAAAATAAGAAGAGGGATATGTTGAATCTGAGGGACCAGTAGACATCCAGATAGCAGGATACAATTGGGAGAATGGCTATAAAGAGCTCAGGAGAGACAACTGGTGTCAAGATATGGAGAGCACCAAATTCCATCACTTATTTACTTGATGCCTGCCTCATAATAGTCACCCAGCTAGACTCAGTGGGCCAGATGGAAAATACTGCTGACCCCAAGGAACTCAAGGTCTAGGGTCGAGGGAATTTACAAAGAAGGCACATGCAGTAAAGGACACTCAGTACTATTAGAGGAAGTGCAAGGTGTGATGGGCGCATAGAGGAGGTTTCCTAAGGAAGACTTGGTCATGAGGTGGCATGGAGAAAGGGCAGCAGGCCAGACAGCTTTGGGAAAAAGGAAAATAAGCTGAGACCTGAAGACCTAGTAGAAATGGACCAGAAAGAAAAGGGAGGCAGAAAGAACTTTTCAAGCAGTGGCAGCTTGTGCAATGACCAGGAAGCAAGAGTGAGTATGGCACTCATGAGGAATTGCAAGAAGTTTCCATCTCTGGAGTGTCAAGTCTAAGAGAAGAGCAAGAGCTGAGGCTGGGGAAGCTAGCTCAGGCAAGATAGTGGTGTGAGCTATTTCAGAGAGTTTAAACTTCATTCACTGTGTGAGAGAAAGACACTTAGAGATTTTTTTAGCAGAGTAGTGATACAATCAGATTTGTATTTTAAAAACTGACTCAAGGTACTGTGTAGAGAATGAGTTGTTAATTAAAGTAGTGAGCCTGGATGTGATTACCTAGGGCAAAGACCACAATTCGATTCAACCTGCTAATGTGTTCTAGCCTGCAGAGTGCTTTTTAATTTATTCATTTAATTCTGAGTTAGTTGTGAACATTTAACGATCAGGAGCTCTCCCATAAAATCAGGCTTGTTTTGAAAATGAAAAGATCTGGCAATGCTGGTCCCCATTCCTGAGCTGTCAACAATAGGCTGGATTTGGGTTGCCTAAAACATAACGCTTTTATACAAGGTGAGTGCCCTTCTGCTCACTGCAGTCTAATAGAGGCATTTAGTTTGATTTCATTGCTCCTGCCTCACCCAGAGAGAACATGTTGGTGGAGGATGATGAACCATTGCATGTGCCTATCTATAGACCAACTCCTCTGCCAGAGCCCATCCCCATTCCCTACTCACAGACTTTGTTCTATCAATTCTTTTTCTCATCAGATTTTTCCCCTCTCTTGGATCATTCCTATTGACATCAAAGCTTGTTATGTCTTCCATTTTTTTTTTTCGGCCCACTTACCCACCAACTACCCCCACATTTTTGTTGCCCTTTGTTCTCAAGTCATATTCTCAAGGCCAACCACTCTAGCAGCACTGTTCGTGTCAAAGTCACCAATGACTGTCTTGCTGCCAAGTCCAACATGAAATTCTCAGTCCTCACCTTACTTAACCTGTTTGCGGTAATCAACACAGCTAGTCATGACCTCTATTGGAAACTATATTTTACCCACCTTAACTTTTAGAATACTACATTTCTCTCTTTCTTTTTTTTTCTTTTCTTTTTCTTTTTCTTTTTTTTTTTCTTTTCTGAGACAGAGTCTCACTCTGTTGCCTGGGCTAGAGTGCTGTGGCTCACAGCAACCTCAAACTCCTGGGCTTAAGCAATCCTCCTGCCTCAGCCTCCTGAGTAGCTGGGACTACAGGCCCGTGCCATGACACCAGCTAATTTTTTATATTTTTAGTGGAGACAGGGTCTCACTCTTGCTCAGGCTGGTCTCAAACTCCTGATCTCAAGCAATCCTCCCACCTCAGCCTCCTAGAGTGCTAGGATTACAGGTGTGAGCCACCGCACCCAGCCGAGAACACTTCATTTCTTGAGGATCTGCCAACAGTGCTAATTCTTCTTCTTAGTCTCTTTTACTGGTTTTTGTCTCTCAAGGCTGGAGAATACCAGATCTCAGTTGGGGGATCACTTCTTTGTCTATACTCACTCCCTGTTACCCAACTATGTCATCTAAGCTCATGTCTTTAAATATTGTCTATATGTCAAAAGTTTCCAAGTTCCTAGCTTTACCCCTACCTCTCCCTTGAGCTCCACACTCATGAATCCCTGTGCCTATTCAATTTTGATGTCTGACTAAAATACATTTCAAATTCAACATGTCAAATATAAATTCTAATTCTCATCCCTCCTCCATTCAACATGCCCCTCCCATAGTGTTCCTATCTTAATAAATGACAGTCCATTCTGGCAGTTATCCATGCCAAAGACTTCCGAAATATCTTTACCTCTTCTCTTTCCCTTACACCCACCACACATCAAACCTACCAGAAAATTCCATTGGCTCTAGACTGAAATTTATCCAGAATTCAATCCCTTCTCACTCCTCCACTGCTTCCACTCTGGTCCAATACACTTTGATCTCCTGCCTGGAATATTGCAATAGCCTTCTAGCAGTTGTCCCTGCTTTCAAGATTCCTACCCAGAGTCTACACTCAAAAAGCAACCAGCTCTTGAAAAGCAAAAGGGTTTCTCTAATATTTTCTCATGATGAGTTTGAGGTAATGCATTTTGGGCAATAATATTATAGGAGTAAGGTGCCTCCTTGGTGCATCATGATGTTGATATGTCTTATTTCTGGAGATTTTAGTGACTTATTGAGGGTGGTGCCTGTACTGATTATCCCCACTGTAAAGATACATATATGTATAGATTATGTGAGTATGTATAAATGCCCTATTTCTCCTCAAACTTAAACCCACTAATTTTATCAATCTTTGGCGAATCTTGGCTGCAATAATTATGAATAAGGTGTTTGCCTAATGGTGATTTTTCTATTTTTGCTAATTTCTGCCACATTTATTAATTGAAATTTTGTAAGGAACAACTCCTGTTGTTGAGACACAAGTCCTGTCTCTTGTGTTATTATTTATTTACTCATTCATTCATTCTTCAAGGGCCATTCTACAAAATAACTGACCAGAAAAGATTGAGGAATAGTCTCAGATTAGAAAGGATTAGATGAAATGTGGGACTCTTTGATTGGACTCTGAAAAAGAAAGTGGATATTAGTTAAAAAAAAATGGTGAAATTCAATTAAGGTCTGTAGTTCAGTTAACAGCATTGCACCAGTGCTAATTTCCTGGTTTTCATAATTGTACTATGGTTATGTAAAATATTGACATTAGAGAAAGATGAGTAATGTGTGTACAAAACTTTCTGTACTACTTTTCCAAAATTTTGTGAATCTAGAATTATCTCAAAACAAGATGTTAATGTTTCTTAGAGCAAAAGTGACTGCACCCAAACCCGACTTCCCTTAATGTTGCTGGGAGTTAGCAATTGGCCTTCTTCTCAGTACACTCCTGTAAACATATCCGACTGAGGCTCAGTTGCTTGATACCTAAAGAATATGCTTATCCTTACTGTCAAGACTGTTCTCACTCTTGCTCTATGAAAGAGAGGGCAAGAGGAGAGTAGGGTCCTTCCCCTAGGGCTAACCCAGCTACTTCCAGGCCCAAGCACAACCAACTGCATACCTGATGGCCCTCTGCCACTGATGCCACTTGAGACCTTCACGCATTACCCTGGACCCTTTCATTTTCTGATATCCCATACCCTCCTCGCTCTTCCTTCAGAACATAGCTGACCACTTCTTATCACCTCCATTGCTACTGCCCTGGTCCAAGTCATGATCATCTCTTACCTGAAATACAGCAATAAACTCTGTTTTAGTTATTTATTGTTGCACAACAAATTTCCCCAAAACTTAGTTGTTTAAACCAGCAACATTTATCATCTCATGATTTATGTAGGTCAGGAATCCACACATGGCTAAGCAGGCTCCTCTATGTTTGAGTCTTTCACAGGCTTCAATCAAGGTGTCAGTTGGGGCTGCATAGCATGGCTCAGCTGTGGAAGGATCCACTCCCAAGCTCACTCATGAAGTTGTTGGCAGAATTCAGTTCCTTGTGGTTTGTAGGATTGAAGACCTCAGCACTTCACTGGCTGTTGACTGGAGGTCACCCTCAGTTCTGTGGCACATGGGCCTCTTCATAGGACAGCTTGCAGTATGCCAGCAAGAGTGAGGACAGTCTTGGCAGTGATGATAAACAGATCAAGCCAGGGGGTAGAACCCGAGAGAATGTGTGAGCAAAGCAGAAGTCACAGTCATTTATAACCTGATCTGGGAAGTGACATCAATTATTTTGCATAGTCTAATCATTAGGTCCAGCCCACACTCAAGAAGAAGGGATTACACAAAAATGTAAATTCTACAATTAGGGTCATTGGAGGCTTGCTTAGAAGTCTGCCTACCACAGCCTCCATCTAGTTAACCAGCTGTCACATTTGGTGTCTGGCAGCCTATTTTCAACAAAACAGCCAGAGTGATTCTTTGTAAGTCAGATCTTGTCACTCTTCTCCTAAAAACCCTTCAATGGCTTCCATTTCACCCTGAGAAAAAGACAAAGTCCTAATGACGGTTTACAATGCTTTATATCTGCAGTCCCCAAACCCCGGAGTCTGTTAGGGATCAGGGCTGCAGAGATTTGCCATCACCTCTTCCCCTGAATATAGAAAAATCATCTTTCATGAAACTTAGGAAGGGGGCAGGGCCTCACAGTAGGAGGTAAGCTGTAGGTGGGCAAGTGAAGCTTCATCTGTATTTAGAGCCTCTCCTTCCCTCGCCATTGCTCACATCACCGCCTGAGCTCCACCTACCCCACCATCTGTGGAAAAGTTGCCTTCCACCTGTTGGTCTCTGGTGCCAAAAATGTTGAGGATCACTGCTCCACATGATCCAGCCTTCATTACGTCTCTGATTTTATCTCCTATCATATCTCCATTGCTCACCCTGCTCCAGCCACACTGTCCTCCTCACTGGTCTTCAAACATGCCAGTCATGCTGCCACCTCAGGACCTTTTCACTGGCTCTACCCTCTGTTAAGAAAGTTCTTCCTCCAGATTTCTGTATGGCTGATTCCCTAACGTCCTTGAAGACTTTGCTCAAATATCACCCCCTTAATATAGTCTACCCTAACAAACCCACCCTTGTCCCCAGAACTCCTGATTTCTCTCATTTTCTTTTACTGTTTTTCAAAGCATTTCTAATAAATAAATTTATTTATTTATTATTAATGTAATGTTGAGCCCATAAGGCAGAGATCTTTATCTGTTGTTTACTGATCAATCCCAAGTGCTTAGACTAGTGCCTGGCACATAACAGATGCTCAACATATATATTTCCTAAATGAATAAGTGAATATGTGGAAGATGGCTGAGGACTAGCCTTGAGGAACACTGGCAGAAGAAAAGGATCCAGGGAAAGAATGGAATATTGGGCAGCTCTTGTGTCCTTCCTTAAATTCTATAGCACATTTTCCTAGTTCTATCAAGAGGACTCCTATCAAGAAGAAGTTCTGTGGTCCACAGTCATGAGTTCCCTGGTTAAGGGTTGCACCCTTGGCTTGCCTTTACCTTCTTCCATGTTTTACTTTCCCAACTCCCCCCTTATCCTCCTTGGAATGTTTTCCCAAAATTAATCTCAGCACACGAGCTATTGTTGTATCACTTGCTTTGTGGGGGAAACTATGTTAAAATATGTTAAAGTGAGATGATCACTTAAAAATGAACCCATAGAAATCAGGAAAGTATTGATGAACAACACTTTCAAATCCTCCAGGGGTGCAGCAGGATGAAGAAGTTTGGAGACCACTGTTAGATAGTTCACTGGGGAGGCGGGAGGGATAGCAATGTTAAAACGGGTTACAGAGCACAGGAAAGGAAGGAAATGGAGAATGGACAGACTGGGTGGCAGCTGGAGGGATATACAAAGAACAGTGGGAAAAGACAGATATTTCAAGAAATAAATAACAATCAAATGGGATGAGTGCTGTGAAAAAAAAGAAGTGCCAATACAAGGATGTGTGTGTGTGTCATATTTGCTGGGGGAAAAAATCCAGGAAGGCAATTTTTAAGGATAGTTTTGCCCAGTAGAAGGTTTCAGGCAAACTCCAGGAAGCAGCTTTTGTAAAGACACTAAGTTCTGAAAGAGCAGAGAATGTTTGAGGAATTTCTAGTATGGCATCCTGGCTAGAACACAGACTGTGATGATGGTTACAGATGATGTTAGACACATGGCAGGGCCAGGCTGTGATGCGCTGTCTGCAGGGGCTGAATCCTCTGCCCTCCATTCATGGAACTTTCTTTTGCTAGTAACATTTAAGTAATGGAATGAAGAAGCAGTGCCATTATTACTCCCAGTATTTCCTAATTCTTAGTCCATACTCAAATTGACCCAACTGTCTCAAAATGTATATTTT
>CAUYRT010102677.1:0-13116 GCA_963574885.1 Lepilemur ruficaudatus | reverse complement strand
CTGCCTCAGCCTCCCAAGTAGCTGGGACTACAGGCATGCGCCACCATGCCCGGCTAATTTTTTCTATATATATTTGGTTGGCCAATTAATTTCTTTCTATTTTTAGTAGAGACGGGGTCTCGCTCTTGCTCAGGCTGGTTTCAAACTCCTGACCTTGAGCAATCCACCCACCTCGGCCTCCCAGAGTGCTAGGATTACAGGCATGAGCCACCGCGCCCGGCCGGTATTGCATTTTTGATTTGAGTTTCGGCTTGACTGTTTTGGACATATATGACTGCCTCTGATTTGTGTGTATTGATTTTATAACCTGAGACTTTACCAAATTCATTTATCAAACCAAGGAGTCTCTTGGAAGAATCCATGGGGTTTTCTAGATATAATATCATATCATTGGCAAAGAGCGAGGGTTTGATCTCATCTGCACCCACTTGGATGCCCTTAATACAAATGCTTTTTTTCTGCATCTTTAAAGGTGGTCATATGGTTTCTTTTATTCTTTTTACTTTACAATATGGTTACTGAGATTACTTAATTTAACCAATATTTCATTCTTTAGATTAACCAAGTGTTATCATGTCAAATATAATTTTGAATGATTACTTTACCCCATGGGTGATTTTATATAAGTCTGGAGTTATCTCTTCTTTAAATGTTTGGGAAAGTCTTCCTCTAAAGCATTCCTGGGGAGAAGATCAAGATAGCTGACTAGAAACACCAGCTGCCAGAGCATCTCAGTAAGAAGTTTGAGATGAAAGAGAAAAAATGAACAGACAGACAGACATAGATCGCATGTGGGTTGGTAGGAAGGATGCCAAAGCTTTGGGAGACTCCACGGGCGGAAGTTGAGGTGCACAACAAGAATAAGCAGGGGCGAAGACCAACCTGCAAGAGGCTTGACCTCCAGCAAGAAAGGGCGGGGATATCTCCTGGCCAACAGCACAGTTGTTGGGGAACTTGGCTGGCTTGGGCTCCTGCCAGCTGGCAGACACCAAGGGGGAGACTGTGGAGCAGAGGAGGAGGGAGAGGAGCCAGGCCGGCTGCAGACTGCCAGTTTGTGAAACTCAGATAGACCTGCCTCCACAAATTGACATTCTGGTTGGTTGGGGCCAATTCAGCCTCTCCCTAGTGCTTGGTCCAGGTGTAAGGGCATCCAAAGAGTGGCCATTTAGGGGAATGCCTACCCCTCCCCACAGAAAAACTGTATTGCTGGATAAGGGTGGAAAGAACCCAGCCCAGGACCTTAGCATACAACCCCTTTAATTTTTATTTTTATTAATTTTAAACGGAAGTGTATTGTGGTTAAAGAATACAATCTGTATTATATCATTCCTTTGAAATTTATTCAGACTTGCAACTAGCACATAACCAATCTCCTTAAATATTCCATGTATTCTTGAAGGCAAATGAGAATAAATTTTTATTTAGCATCCTATATATGTCCAGTAGATCACGCTTCTGAATCTCTTACATTCTGACAAATGTTTATACCCTTGGTCTATCATTTGCTAAGAAAAGTGTGTCGAAATCTTTCACTATCTTTATATATTTGTCTATTTCCCCTTTTGTTTCTGCATATTTTTTGGTTTTGTTGTTTTGAGACCATATATTATATATACAAAAGTCTAGAATCTTCATATCTTCTTTGTGAATTGAAATCTCTGTCATTATGATACAACTCTATTTATTTCAAGTAATACTTTTTTTTATTTTCAAGTCTGTTTTATTTGTTATTAGTTTATCTTTATTGTTACCATTTAAGTGGTAACATCCTTTGATTTTTCAAACTTCTGCACCCTAACGTTTTGAGGATGTCTTTTATATACAAAATATGACTAGATGTTGTAAATTCAAGACTAAATTTATTTTACTTTTAATCAAATACATTCGGTGGTATGTACTTATGGTGATTACTCATTTTAATTTATTTCTACTCTTAATTATGTTTTCAGTATATCCTGCTTTTGCTCGTTCTTTTTATCCTTTTCTTTCTGTCTTATTTTTTATTGTATTTTTATCACTATTTCCTTACACTAGATTGCAATGTACATTCTTTATGTACAATCTTATAGTGGTTACCTTAGATATTTTAAGCACCAATGTCAAAATAGGTCAATTTCCTTGTTGCTTTGTTTCTATCGTCTGTGTGACAGACTTCTCATTTAACATCATAATGAGGATGTAGCCCTCTTATTAGACTCTCTGGTTTAGGCACGACATAGGTTTTTCTCCTGTCTCCTAATCCTGATTGGGTGACAGAAATGAAGTTCGGGGTCACCATATTTCTGCACTTATCCTCACCTCAAAAGCTTATTTCAACACTTGTCTTCCCGTTTTACCACTTTCTACTTTGTTTTGAAGTTGGATTTTTTTCAATCTTACTAGCTCAGGGATGCATTCAATTATTTTCATGTATTTAATTCAGATTCAGATTTTTTTTAGCTGTTCAGAGCTGTTTAGGGCGTCTAGTTTATTATATTTTCAGAAACTGAAATCCCTGAGAAGAATTTTTTTTAAACTCTGTGTCTTGAGAGTGGGAACACATACATTGAAAATTTCAAATAAAATCTCTTCAATGTATCTCTAACTCTCTTTTATTTCAATTTTGAAATATTAACATTTACAAATTAAAATTACTCCCAGTATCTATTATATTTGCTTTGAGCTGGTCCAGGGCTGAGTAAGGTAATGCATTTCTGAATCCTTCAGGAAACGGAATCTCCTGTGCAACCTTTCTTTGACCATGATGTTCTTTCTGATTCCAGGGAGAGTCCAAAAAAATGAAAGGCATATTTATGATAGTTAGAACTCAGAAAGTAAAAGTTGACAATCTAAGAAGTAGCAGCACTACTGGAACTACTGGAATTACCACAAGATAGCCTTCCTTTACAAAATTGAAAATCAACCCTGTGGACTAGGGAGATCATAATAGTGTCTTTCAGACTGACACTTGCTCTGAATTTAGGAAGCTTTTGTAGAGCTTCTCAATCTTTTGTGATTAAGGTCAGCACACTGCTAATCCCCTTCTACTACTGAGCAGGTAATAAGGACTTAGTGTAAACTTTGTGCTGGAATGATAGGAAGCTGACATTTTGTTCCAGTTAGTATTAGATGATAAAAAATGTATCCCATCCCAACCCATGTTAATTAGAATGCCTATTTCAACCTACATGATTTTAAGTTCAATATATTATATTCTTGGAGAAATGGATTCTGTGTTGCAGAAAAAAAATTGGAGGTAAGATCTGCCAAAGTTCTGGAAATCAATCCTAATGGACAGGTAGCTGGTCTGAAATCTAGCTGCTCCATGATTAATAAAACTGGTTGGCAACAAAAAAAGAAAGTGCCCGAGATTTCTATGCCCCATAAAAACTACTCATTAAGTCAAGCTTCATATAAAATTGATTTTGACAAAAGAGTTTTCTTTGCAGATATTCTGGCACTTTATGATGGGAGCACATCAGAATTGTGAAACCACATATATATTCTCACACATCCCTAGCTTTCTTTCCTGTCAAATGTAGACAGACTTAAATGGAAGGCTAATTTTATTGAAGATAGATCAGTTCCATTACAGTATAAAGTGAAAAACTCAAGTTGGGGCCTTCGTGTTTAATTCAGGGCACATAAGAATGTGCATAAGACTTTTCAAGTACCTCACAAAAATGTCATAAATAATTTAATTAAAAATAAAATATTTGAAAAATTTGATTAGCTGTATACTTAAAGAATTTTTAAAATAACTAAAGGATAAGTAGCACCAAAGAAATGTTTCATAAAAATGGGCTGTTGGCTTTACCACATATAGGTATACTAGCAAAAAAAAAAGTTGCTTAATTTGCTAAAAGATAATTCATTTAAAAATACCCTGATCCACATTACTAAACCAGTGTAATAAGCAACACATACAGTAGAACTATGATCTAATTTTTCTCTATATCTCAGTTTCTCCTTCTATATGACTGAGATGTGTTCAAACACTTCTATGATCATTCCATCCTGAATGTTTCGTATATCTGTGAATTCAGGTACTTTTTCATGTGTTGTCAGGGTAACAAGTGGACTTTCTATTACATAACTTAGATGATTACATAACCTTTTTTAAAAATACAATCCAGCAACACCCAAATGAACCTTGGCATTCTCAATGGACAACAAGACTCAATATCATAAATTTTTGATGAATTAAATGCTTAGGCAAGAGAGATAAATACAGCATAATAAAGCATTTCATACCAAGACTTTTTGTTTGTTGTTATTAATTTTTGTTTTTCCTGGAGTTGGAGATATTCAATCTAAACCTTTTATAATCATGTTTCTATATCACACAGTAAGCCTTTAATGCATGCTCATTAGGTGAATATATAAATGTAAATAAAACTCATGTTTACTAATATCAAGGCTTTGTGCAAAGGAAAGGGGTAAAACCAATGAGGATTATATTTAAAAGATGAATATCAATAGATAAAGAAATTTCCTTTTTAATCTATGTGGATGTTGCAAGAAAGAACAAATAAAAATGAATGATACAACAGTATTTGCTTATGGTTGATTCACTCATTTAAAAACAGGTTTTGCCCCCTGACCTTTGTCTTTGCTCTTATATATGCTGTGTGTGTTTCTAGATAGTTCTAGATCTAGATCTAATAAGTACTTCTGCTAATATATTGGAGTGGTTAAAACCTATTTACATATTTTCTCTGTTTCTATATTCTCCACTACCTATATTTTTAATACTTTGATTTTGCTGATTTTCCTTTTTCTTACTGATAAAGTCTCAGCCAGAAGGGAAACATATATCCAGAAAAGACCAGCTCAAGCATTACCTCCTCTACAAAAGCTATGCCCATTCTCTTAGACAATCATGTTGTCCTGCTATAATCACACATAATTAATCATCTGTTATAGTATATAGTAGTATGTATTGTTTTTGTTGATGTTCATGTTTTTTTTTTGTTTTGTTTTTTGTGCTTTGTTTTGTTTTGTTTTGGATTACAATGCCATTTTTAACCATAGAGATCAGGTTTTTTTTCTCTTTACCTTTCTGGGGAGAGAGGGAGTGAGGCAGGATAGATTGAGAGAAGGAGAAGTCAAGTACTGTCTTCCTCTAATTAGTTACTTCATGAATGAAAGCTTTGACTTGGTAATCCTATAAGGTTAAGGTCTGCATTGTCTTCAACCATATGACTGCCTCTGGAGTGATCTCCAATGGTGAAAATCATTTTCTAATTACATAATACTAATGACAGATAACAATTTACACAGATGAAACAAATGAAGCTACACATATATTTCTGAGAGTTGGAGAGTACATTAGCAAAAACAGCTCTGTGTGTGGGCATGAATTTTACCTACTAGCTCTGCCAGGCTAAGCAATTTAGTACCTTTGCTAGAAAAAGATCTTCCTAAAAATAAATATATGCTTTTTTTCCCAAAGAAAACATGTTGAAAGGGGAAAATAATCCACTAGATTTCTCTATATACTCTGAATAATTAGTCCTTTGGCAGTAGGAGAAAGTTTTAGGGGGAGGGGGTAATTTCTATCACTCTGGAGGAAAAATTACCAAAACAGCACCTTATTCTTTCTGAATCTAGCTGGCTTTGGAAAGGGTGAAGTCCAGAAAGGGACATGTATTCTACCAACACGATCTATTGGGGAAAAAAGGCTTTATGATGGTCATAAATCTCACAGCCTGTGAGAAAAGGTCCAGAGCGGGCGTGTGATGCCATCCACCTGACATATATAAATGATGCATTTTCCGTGAGAGCCACAGCTCATCTCCATAATCCACACAACTGCTGAGAAGACAGAGTGAGAAATGCAGTCTGTCTGATGCCATAGCTAAAACAAAATAAGCTGCAGTTAATCATTTATCTACCTCCTCAAATAATAAGCTCAGAAAGTAAATACTAACAGTAGATTGCAATGATCCAGGGAATTTTGTGGGAGATCTTGCATTTATAAATAAAACCATGAACAACAACCAATATTGGCACTTATTTGAAAGCACAGGCATTGTACACGTCTTTTATTTCACTAGAATTTCATTCTCAGGAATAAAGTTCTACCTTATATGTGGAACTATTAGAGTAGGAAAAGATGTTTTATTTAAACTTTTAGAAGCCACATTTCCTTGGAAGAACCCCCCAAATTCTTACTTTAGTTGAATTTTATAACCAGAGAAAAGAGAATTGCTGTAGAATTTCAATTAATCTGCTTATTCTGTAGAGTTGACAGTTTATGGGTGTTGTAAGATCATTTTTAGCCTGTGTAAATGGCAGAGGAATGTTAATATGTAGAAGATCCTTTCATTACACCCCATCATCCACCTTTTCCTTCAAATGTTTAATCCCCACTTGCCAATGACCACTCAGGAAACCCATGGAGAACTGTACATGGCAGCTTTAACTTTTCTTCTTAGGGAGGGCAGTCTTTGTTTGTCAGTTAATATTTCTTTTCCCCAACCCTGATCTTCCTTTTCCCTTCTGTTGTGCTGTTGCCCCAACCTAACTGTCGCCTTACGCCACCTTGTTGAGAAAAGAAATGAATGCTGGGGATGCGAACAAAGAAAAGTTGCTGACCTCATTTTAGTCACTCAGCTATATACTTAGATGGAATAAACTGTACGAAATGATTGATTTACTAGCCCCCATAATATTTAATTAACCTTTCCATATTCAAAATTATGTTGTTTCAGGGAACACAGATATTTATAGTTTTCATCCTCTCACCCATACTTACCGCAGAAATTTAATATAATGGGAAATGTGTTATATATATAAGACTTGGTTATAAGCAAAATCAGTGATACCATTTGATACAATAAGTAGCCAGTTGTTTATCATCAAAGATATTCTTTTTTTCTTTTAGAACTTTGAAAATATGTCCTCCAATTGGTACTTGTGTGTAGATCTTATTTTTTCTGTAGGTTTTAAACCCTTTCATGACAAGGAACAGGAATTAATATCTGCTTTTGCTTCCCATAGACTTCATATGTGCTTTTGTTCACTAATGTTTGCAGATTGATGAGTTGTTTGAAAAGCATAGATCTAGACCTAAATCCATTCTTGCCTTGTCACATCAGGACAGCAATGGAACCAGGCATTCTCTTCTTATTATAACTGTGCTTCCTCACTTCTGCTGGCTCTGCAGGAGCGTAAAGATGTACCCACCATGCTGCCATGCCAAACTCTCTGAGACATTCTCACCCCTAATTAAGCCACCTGCCAGGGTCATATTCAGCATTCTACATTCCCTAAGAACCTCTCTTGCTCAGCCAAGCACCACTTTCCAACCATCAGACCTGAAATATTTGGCATGTCCAGTAGGATTACTGGGTATAAAGGTAAAATACTAAATTTGAAAGTTGTGGCTAATTTTTAAAAAATTATAAAAGGATGAGGCCTTGACTAAAGAGTAAATTTCCTATGAAGAAGCCACTGAGACTTGGTCAACAAAAATAGATTCTCCAGGTAAACAAATCATACATAGATATATAAAAATCAGTTGAAAGACTAATTTAGATGGTCCACATACACAAAGGGATATTCTTGGGCAGCTGAGATTACATTATACTTTATGTGAAAAAAAATGAGATTTTTAGCAAGTAGCAATTTAATTTTAATGTAATTATATATAGTTATAAATTATAAAAGATTTCAGACATGCCAATAACACAGAAGAAAATATAACGGAACTCTATGTTCCCACCACTATAGATTGAAGAGATGATGCCATCTTGCTATATAGGCTTTATATTTTTAAAGAAAAAAATAAGTATTCTGATTATAAAATGAATTGATATTAATTATAAAAAATTTAAGAAAAACAAAATTATATAATTTTGATGTATATCTCTCTGTGTGCTATACTTGTTTTACAATTGGAATCATATCATAATGCTGTTTGGTCATGGAAAAATATTATTTTAAAATATGATTTTCAGATTTTTTACCATATTCTATCTCCTATTATTGACCTATTGTGGCATCCCACAATAGGTTGTTTATAGTTTTTACTATCATAAAAAATTCTAGGATGAGCCTGGATGACATTATGTTAAATGAAATAAACCAGACACAGAAAGACAAATACCACATGATCTTACTCGTATGTGGAATCTAACTAAGTTGATCTCATAGAAGTAGAGAGTGTAATGGTGGTTACCAGAGGCTGGGATGGTTGGGGGAAGGAGTTGGGGTTGGAGAGATGTTGGGCAAAGCATATAAGGCTTCAGTTAGGAGGAATAAGTTCAAAAGATCTATTGTGTCTATAATCGATAACAATAAATGTTATTCTTGAAAATGCTAAAAGAGTATGTATTATTTTCACTACAAAAAACAATAACTATGTGAGTTGATGTATATGTTAACTAGCTAGATTTACTCATTTCATAATAGATGTACTTCAAAACATCATGTTGTACATGATAAATGCATACAATTTTATCTGTCAATTTAAAAATATTGAAAACGAATTCTAGTAGTCATAACTGATATATTTCTTTCTCTTACTCTCCGTATCCAACCCCTCAACAGCACCTACCAGCTGTAGCTCCGAATGTAAATGGAAATTGCATTCTTCCTTCTCTGACTTAAAACTACAGTGATATCATCTAGACTAGAGCTTTGGTACTCAAAGTGTGTGCTGTAGGTCAGCAGTATCTTTATCACCTAAAAGCCTGTTAAAAATGGAAAATTTCAGGCTCTATCTCAAACCTACTGCATCAGAATCTGAACTTCAACAAAATTATTAAGAGAAGCATGTGAATGGTAAAGTTGGAGAAGGATTGCTGGGGTGAAAATCACCATCATCTCATCTCATTAGCCACCTAGTTGATCTCTCTACTACTACTCCCATGTTACACTCCATTCTTCTCTTCTTAGCCAAAATGATTTTTCTAATAAGTTAAATCAGTTATCAGTTTTTCCTTGCTCAAAACTCTGTAGTGAAAAAAAAAACAAAAAACTCTGTAGTGATTTCCACCGGGCTTAGGACAAAATCCAAATTACTTTTCAAAGATTAGAAATCTCCCTGCCTACCTATCACTTCATCATCTATGTCTCTTTCTCCTCTCACTATGCTCTTACTGGTCTTACTCATATGTTCTTTTTTCTGTTTCTTAAACATTCCAAGTTCATTCCCTTGCTGGTTCCTATGCTTGGAAAGTATTTTCTCCCCAGAGCCGTGGTAACTCCTTATGTAAGTCAGCTGAAATGTCACAGCCTTAGGAAACTCATTTCTTCCTCTTGCTGCCTACCATATTACCATTTTATTATTTTCCTAGCTTTTATCACTTTATGTAATTATCATTTTTATCATTGTACTTTTCATTAGGTGTCTTCTCTTTTAAAAAATAAGCTCCATGACACATGTTATTGAAGTGGGGCCCAAAACACTAATTTTTATATGGATCATGCTCAATAACTTATTTGTTGAATAAATAGATACTATGATAATCATCCTTGTACATCATTGAAGATTTCCTAAACATAGTGCTCCTGAAGAATTTTTCACTAAATCTTGTGTTTTAGAATTTGTAATTATATTGCAATATTGAATTCAAGACAATTCTTGTCAATTAGAGGATATACAAGTACACATAGTACTTCTAGTACTATATTGAATAGAAGTGGTGAATCTGGTGGCCACATTTGGGTATCAAATTTAAGTAAATTAAATAAAAACTTGAATTCCTAAATTATACTAGCCACATTTCAGGGGCTTAATGGCTATCTGTCGCTAATGGTTTCTGTATTGGAAAGAGAAGATTACAGAATATTTCCATTGTGCTGCCCTTGAGCACCACTCCTCTCTCTCTCTCTCTCTCTCTCTTCCCCTCTCTCCCCCACCCCACCTCTGTGTTTGAGTTTGGCCTTAGAATCTTTCACAAGTCACCTCTTCTAGAATGGACATTGAATTCTTAAAATTGACAACACATCTATACTTCTTATAATTCCATCTTCTTACTTAAAAATCCTAAAGAAAAACACCAAAGCATGGAGTATCATGACTTTCTGTCTCAACAAAGAAATGAATTGATAATCTGGAAAATCAAGAGTCAACAAAAAAGTACAACTAACATGTAAGAGTGATGAAACACTTTTGAAAAATTTAAAACATAAACTAAAAAAAAAAAAAATAAAATCCAGCAAGAAATAATAAAACCCCAGACTGGAGGTAAATAGTCATTGTAAATTAAAGAACAAGTTAAAGAACAAGAACAAGATTAACCTCTCTCCCTCTCTCCCCACCCCCCCCCACATATATATATATATATATATACACACACACACACACACACACACACACACACACACACACACACACACACACATACAGGCTTCCCTCTGTTTTTGGAAAGGAGGGCAGAGGATCATTAGAAAGTATATAAATAACCATGAATTCTACTCCAAAGAGAACTCATTAATTTAACTTGTCCTGGTTTATTAAAAAAACCTACCTGTAATTAAATAATCAAGTGAAACCAGGATCTCTTAAGGTACAAAGGAATTAATACTGACTCTTGGAATTATGCTCTCAGACCTTAAACATAATGCCAATGGTAGTATTTTTACAAAGGATTGGTGTTGAAAGTACATGTCGGGGAATCTCATTATAATGATGAAGAAGTGTGCAAAGCTAATACTCTACTTGCAGCTAAGGTTTTCTGCAGCATAGTAACATTGATATTAAGGAAGTATATGCATTGTGAAAATACAGAAATCTCATTTCCAGTTTTAGAGGAAATAAAGGAGGCATACGAAAATGCTTCAGGCTGTCAGAAAAGCCGGCTCATAATAGAAATATTGACCACAGCTGCCTAAATTGATGACTACAGTGTCTTGAGAAGGAAATGGGGTTTCGGACTTAAAGAAGGGGAAGCATAAAGTTGTGTTGAGGCAGGGGAGAGAGAGAAATTCTGTAAGGGAAAAGATGCAGACATGGAATAACTAAGATGGGTATGTTAACAAAGGACACTGAAAGACAATATAGAAACAACCTGTCACCTACACTACACAAACACCCAAGGTCTTCTGCAGAAGCTATAAACAACTGAACTGTTTCCTTTGATGACCCATCTAGCTGCCCAAGGGCAGAATATCCCAACGAGTGCAGCCTGCCAGGTAACCAGTATCTGATTCAAAAGAGGAAAACAAAGTTTGCCTTCTAAATGTTTGCAGATTCTTCTTCTTTTCTCTTTATCATATTTAAATCCTGTTTTTGCTGTTCATAAATGAGATCAATGTATTTGTTAGTTTTCTTTGTATATAACTAAAATATTGTGCTAATAATTACATATGTTTGAGTTATTCCTTGACAGGAAGAATGAGGTGAGATGGAGAATTTAGAAGAAATCTTTGGCTGATCAGGTCTCCATTAAAGCAGGATACACTCCAGACCCCTGAAGAAGGTGGTTATAATCCTTTTTAGTCAGAGAGCCTCCTAAAATAGGCCTTTGTTCAATTTCCTCTTAAACTCAAAATGAACAGTTTATGTGGAAGTAAGTACCATACAACTTCATTACCCTGAAAGGATAAAGTCAGGATTTACTTGCATAATGAAATGATTTCCCACTGCTTTTTAAAAAATAAACTTTTGTTTTAGAACAGTTTTAGATTTACCAAAAATTACAAAGATTTTGTGTATACCATACATCTAGTCTCCCCAACTACTAACATCTTATGTTAATACAGTATACATGCTACAATTAATTAACTGATATTAATACATTATTATCAAATCCAGTTTATACTTTTTCAGATTTCCATAGTTTGTACCTAATTGTGTTTTTCGTTCCAGGGTACCACATTACACTTACTCATCATGTCCCTTTAAGATCTTCCTGGTTGTGATGATTTTCTGAAATATTTCGTGTTTTTGATGACCTTGACAGTTTGAAGATCTTTGGTTAGGTATTTGGTAAAATGCCCCTCAATCAGGATTTGTCTGATGTATTCCTCATGGTTACACTGCAGTTATGTGTTTTGGGGATGAGGACCAAACAAGTAAAATGACATTTTCTTCATGTCATATGTATCAGTGTGACTTATCAATAATGATGTCAACTTTGATTACCTAGTTGAAGTGTTCATCAGATTTCTCCACTAGAATGTTACTCTTTTTCTCCCCTTTCTACACTGTGCTTACTTTTTGGAAGGAACTCACTATGTACAGACCACAGCTAAGGAGTAGGAAGTTATGCTCCATTTCCTTGAGGGCAGAATTTCCCCATAAATTATTTGGAATTATTCTTTATGGGAGATTTGTTTATTCTCCCTCATTTTTTATTCAATCATTTATTTATAAAAGTATAAGCCCATGGATGTTTATTTTGGATTATAATCTGATCCCTCTTTATTTATTTGTTGCTTAAATTATTCCAATTCTGGCCATTAGGAGGTGTTTCAGTTGGTTTCTGTGTCCCTTTGACATACTCCCATCGATGTAGGATTGTTTGTTTGCTTGTTCATTTTCAGCCTTCCTTATATTGTGGCACTGCAAAATTCTCTAGGCTCATTTTGCATATTCCCTGCCCCAGTCCTAAAATCAACCATTTCCTCAAGGGTCTCTGGTTTCTTTTCTTGGACTAAGGTATTAGAAACCAAGATCCACAAACTAGGAACACTTGTTGCTACTGAGGTATTGTTTAGTTTCTCTCAGCTGACAGAGCAAGAGGATATAGATGCATACTATCCATGTATGTACACATATCTACAAATATTTCTGTAAACATATTTATTTATATTAATCCAAACATGAGTTCAGACTAATATCTCCACCTTTAATTATCAAATGAACCATTCTAGCCTCTTCCCTTGCTTATCTGTAACTTCCCACTCCAACGGTGAGAAACCTGGCTCCTACCATCTGTGATTTCTTTCTCTCTTTCTTTCTTTCTTTCTTTCTTTCTTTCTTTCTTTCTTTCTTTCTTTCTGTCTTGCTCTCTCGCTCTCTCTCGCTGTCTCTCTCTCTCTCTCTCTCTCTCTGCCTCTCTCTCTCTCTCTCTCTCTCTCCATCTATATATATAAATATCTTTCAAATACATGGCCTCATTTGATGATTATAACCACCTAGTGGTTTAGGGTAGGTTTGTATTATTATTCCTATTTTTCGAC